>SJJU01003059.1:0-40069 GCA_012932125.1 Conopomorpha cramerella
CAATTAATACCCGGAATTATAGCTCTTAAGTGTCTTTTAGTAGGTGGGTATTTTTTTGTCGCGTAGGCTGCCTGGCCAGCAAGAGGGCTTTCAGGCTTTCTAAAACTACATTAATAATGAGATTACCTCAACGGTCTAGGTACCTACTCTTACAAAGATAATACTAGTCACGCATATTAACCCACTAAAAGTTGAGTAGGGGTAGATCTCGCTGAATGCTTTATGTAGAGGGACCCAATGCGATCCATCAATGTGGTAATGATACGTCAGATCTAAATATGTTTCGGTAATCTATAAAATAGGCATAAGGAGATAAAAAAAATATCGGCAAGTAGTTGAAAAAATTAGAGTTCGACGTGTAAAACCAACACCTATATTGTCGATATTTATTAAGTTACATACATACACTTCACGCCTGTCTCCCAGAGGGGTAGGCAGAGACTACAGATCTCCATTTGTCACGGTCCTGACATACTACTTTCGCTTCATTGACATTCATACATCTTTACAAACATGCCTTCCGATTTCGAGTACTTTTCACGCCACCTTCCGCCAGGACATCACCAATCTGGTCGATATATGTCCTTCTGGGGCGACCTCTACTCACCCGGCCCATTACATCACCCCCTCTTTCGTCAATCGACTTTCATCTATTCTCTCCATATACCCAAACTTCTTAACTTACGTCAGCAGTATATGCAGGAGTTCTCCAAACAGACCCTCCTCCCCCACAGGGTACTGTGCCGCCTCGCAGATAGCGCGCAGCACGCACTCCGGTCCGTTGAAGCCTTTCCTGAATAACAATTTTGTTTTTTTTCTTAGTCTGGCTATGTGTGAACATTTAGTTCAAAAGTAAGTTTTGCACAGTTGTGTTCCACGTCAAAACTGTACAAAGTTTTGGATAAAAAGCATTTCTACGAAAGCAGGATCACGGAAGGAATCTACCAGAATATGGTAGAAGACCTTGTGTGAAGGGGCCGTCGTAAAAGGAAAATTCTTGATCAGATTCGCGATGCCCTAAAGGAGGCCGGCGTACTGAGTACCCGAAAGCAGCGAATATGTATGAAGACTCGTATGAATGTGGAAGAGGCGAAAGAGATATGCCAGGTGATGTATGTACAAACATACGAAAATTCACGTCCAAATCCTACTAATATTATAAACGTGAAAGTTTGTATGTGTGGATGGATGTTTGTTACTCTTTGACGCAAAAAGTATTGGACTAATTTTATGAAACTTGGCAGCATTATAGCTTATAAACTAGAATAACGTATAGACTATAAATCATAATATTGGTGAAACAACGTTTGCCGGGTCAGCTAGTCCTAAATAAAAATGGATTGGAATATCCAAAATTGTAGAAATATAAGATCACAACAGAACTTACACAGTCAACATCTCTTCGGCAGCTCTGTAGAACGCGAGTCTCTCGTCCTTCCTGTTCTTCCATGATTTCTCCGCTACCAGAACTTCAGGACTGTTCTCTGAGTTTGAACTACTACTACTACTCCTCTGTTCCCTCGAGACCGTATTGATGGGGTAGTATTGGGATAGTTGGGTGATGTTGGTGAACTGGGAGTACTGGTACAGAAAGGCGGCTCCAAACACCAGGTTGATGCCCTGGTCCACCTTTACTGGACTGGCTAGACCGAGAATGAACTGGAATTTGACATTGAATTTAATTATCTCTAATGTACTGTGTTGTACTGTACGTCTTAGAGAGAGGCCCGTACGCTAAGAGGCAATTTGGGATTTGGATAGAGGTGCGCTTCTCTCTCATACGACATATTTTATCTGAAGTTGCACCACAAACATAAAAAAACAACAAACAAAAATATATGATATCTCTTTTTTCGACAGAAAATAGGCCATACAAAATCTTACATACGAATTTTAATCACAAAACGAGTTATGCAAATACCCATATTTCGCTAAGCGCATTTCTTTTTGCCATTCCCCCCCCCCCATTGTTAATGAAAATCATAGGGGGAGGCCCTCGTCCAGCAGTGGCTAATGATGAATGTGTAACGACTTTCTGAAGATGATCAACTCACCCGATAAGTTGATCCATAAGGATACACAAGTGGTAATGTGTTCAACTGACGTTTACTTCTGTAGGATTCTGATGCCCCGGTATCAACCACCTCGTCTGCAGTTCCTTTGACATGCTGTGACGCTAGCAAAACAGACCAGCTGATTAATATTTTCAACCTGCAAGAATTATTGAGCAGATAAAATATTTTGTTTAGGTGTTTACGAATCAAGAAATACGCAGACCTATAAAATGATTCTGTCTGGCGTTTAACTCTGTTGTAGGTGTCAATTCCTCGCGACAAAATACTATTCAATCTCTATACAATAAGGATAATCAGCTGATCGACGGAGATCAGTTTTCGCGCAATCTACTTAGAAGGGTCTACAGAAACAGTAGAATTATGCACAAAAGTGTGTTACCGAAACACCCTATAGGTTCATATAGGAAATGGGCTGCTCTACAGTAATTGAACATTAGCGTTATGGCCTTCTATTCGTGGCATGGTAAATCTATCAAATTAATATACTGGCGGAAACCTACTTGATTAAGAATGAATTTACCCAGATGAACTATTAGTAAAAGGAAAAATAAAAAATCGTCCAATCACAAAAGTCGAAGAAGGACAAACTTTGAAACATGCGTCACGTTTACGCATGTGAACCACAAATATTGACATAATATTAAGTAAACAAATAACTATCACATCCATATACGTAATCAACGGTACAGTGTTTCACCATTGCTCGTTTTGTTATAAACTAATGTTTCCTTAAGTTTCAGAGGCAGCAATGAATAGCAACTATAGAAATTACACTGTTGATTTTATTATAGATCTTAAACATCAACATTAAGATGGAGCTTAGATGTAGCTACACGTGTCGTGTTATAGAAATCCCCTTTCAATTATTTTCAATTTCATAACTAAGACAATAACGAAATACAATTAATTCCCCTTCGTAAATCTTATTTAGAATATCCTAACACATTCAAAAGTAATGATTGAAGGAAAAAAATGGGCCATCATATTCTATGTATGCTAATATTATGAGTAAACTCTGTCTGTCAGCTTTCACGCCAAAAGTACTGAATCGATTTTAATGAAATTTGGTATGCAGGTACTTTCAGAGCCTGATTTTATTCCTATCCTGTGGTACGGGTCACGAGTGCAACACGGATGATAAGTATTTCTATACTATACCTACTAGTGGACGCCCCGCGATTTCATTCGCGTAATTTCTGTTCTTCATACAAACTATAACGCCCTCTATATAGCGACGCGACTAATAGTATCGGGGTAAAAAGTATCCTATGTCCGTCACCCGGTTCTAAGCTACACCCTCAACCTACCAATTTTCAACCAAATCGGTTCAGCCGTTCTTGAGTTATATTTATAAATGGAGTAACTAATACGACTTTCTTTTATACATATAGATTGTGCATGTGTTATACATATAAACCTCTCACAATAATCACTTTATGATCTAAATAAAAACCGCATCAAACTCCGTTGCGTAGTTTTAAAGATCTAAGTATACATAGCGACAAACGTCGGGAAGCGATCTTTCTTTATACCATGTATTGATACTGTTATGAGTAAAATCTTAGCTAATTTAAAGGGCTCGGTTTTGTAGGTGATTTCCTCAAAAGTATGCCACTAGGTACCATATGTGCCAGTACCATAAAAGAAGAAAAAATCCACACTCACCTCATTTCGCCGAGAAAAAAAGAACTCGACTAAAAAGTTCACCGCTTGAATGTAAAGTACAATTTTGAACAAGGAACTGTGAGTGAACTGAACTAAATTTCGAACAAACTGTTTCGAATTTCGAATGTGAACGTGAACCAGGTACTTCCAATGAGACGATCGAGAATTTCGAAACCCTTCAACTTGTGTCTTTGACTAACGACGCAAACGGTAACATAGTTTCAATCTTTATGTAGTACTTCCACTTCAATGCTATGCTATGAGCGACCAGTGAGCGACATCTTAGCTGTGCGATCGATTTCATGGCTGAGAGCGTGCTCAATTGTTGTGATCACATTAGAGTGTTAACGCCTCAGACTAATAACAATTAATACACTTCACGCCTTTTATTCCCCAAGAAGGGTAGGCACAGGCACTTGTAAACACCAATCACCAAGCGAATTTAACCCAACGCGACAGAGGGTGAGCCCATCGCTGTTACAGGGTTCACACACATTGTGGGGTGCGGGTTTCATCACCATGTTGTCCTTCACCGTACGAGCGTTGCGTTGCGTTGCGTATATTCGCTCTGTATAAGAGTCCTATTGATACACGTCCAGTAGAGGACTCTAATCCTCTACCTCCCCGATGCAAGTCAAGTATCCGACGAACTGGACCACAGATGCACTAATAACAACTACACATAAAACGAGATATGGGCAACAGGCGAGAAAGATGAAAGAAAATACATGTGAAAGAGTAAAAGAAGTATTCAGCACTCACACACAAAAATATCCGTGTGGCATTGTAGAATTGTTGCGGAGCGCCTTTGAAGAAGCCTATGTCCAGCAGTAGACGTCCGTGGACTGACACGAGATGAAGAACCATTGTACACTTTGACAAATGAAATACTATACTATCCTCTAGTGTCGAACATTCCCAATCTGAACTTGCGCTTACGTCTTCGAATTCCTGTCACATGATAATTTCAGCACTAATTCGTTGCCCCAATACATTGTTGACATACGAATCATGGCCCTGGTCACGAGGTGTGTTGGGTTCACTGGCATTTGGCTGATCTTCCTGGTGTGCATAGCATCTGTCAGAATTATATACCCGTCCCTTTCGAGCAGTATCGCGAGCATTAATCAGCGCATGAGACAAAAGGTGTAAAGTAATTAGTTGTGAAGTGAAATGTTCTAGTTTTCGCTGGTACACCTGTGATTGTTTAGGTATGTGGGGTATCTTCAGACAGCCATAGTGTTCATTTTTTTTTACAAAAGCACGCCAGTGATTTATTTGGCTGTTGTTTACGTGGATTTTACTTGTGGTAAGTACCAAATAAAATGCTTAGACATCAGTTATTAGTATTTTCTTTTTACAAAATTTTTATAAAATAAAAATATATCAATTTTACCGATTATTTTTGTGAAACTGAATATTAATCTTTATATAATATATACTTATTTACAGTGACTATAAGCGTACATATTTATTTTATTTTGGCAAGTGCATGTGGCAGAAATCACTAGATAAATAAAATTATGACCTTATTCTAGAAATGATTAATGTCAGGTGGCTTTGGCATGGCTTTAAGCATCGTCTTAGCGTAGAGGGCGCTCTTTGCGCAAATAAATAAATATTATGTATTGACTAATGATTCCCGCGGTTTTTTCATTCCTGGGGATAAAATATATCCTATGTTACTCAGGAATAATGTAGCTTTCCATCAGTGAAACAATTTTTCATATCTATCCAGTAGTTTTGGAGCCTATTCAATTGAAACAAACCAACAAAAAATAGAATCTTTCCTCTTTATAATATTGGTATATATATGTATGTCTATTTAATTACAGAATACAATGGAAATAATAAAGGGAATCCTGACAATACTAACAGTATGGTTGCATACAACAAGCAGCAAATTGTGTCTTGAAGATAATCTGGCAGAGAGCGCATTACTTCACCGAGAAAAGCGGCAACTCTTGTTTCCAAACACTACTCTCCTACAGGTTTGTATTTAACATCCCTCGTATCATAAAACTTCAAAATTTGATGTACTTACTGTCGGTCCAGAGGTCTAAAGTATTCGTTATATCTATGACCTCAGCCCCCCTAGCAAAGCGCGTCAAGAGAGACACGACATGGAGCAAAATTGCGCTGTGATTGGCTGTTATGTCACACATCGTGAGACTCAGCTTGTTTCAACCAATGGCAACGCCTGGTATGTCTTGTCATGTCTTTCTTGGAGCTCTTTGCTAGGGGGGCAGGAAGTACAACCGAAAGGAACCTCAAATGGCTCCCTATGCGTTAGTAAAAAAAACTGCATATTCTGTTTCAACTCCATGCTATTAAAAGTTTAAACCGGTAATTACGGCGTGAAATAAACCACAGATAAGCATTCTAACCTTGATTGTATGGTCGAGGTTTCGACACAGTTACATGTACCGTGGTCACGAACTGACTGGAGTGCGGCCGTATGGCTGCGAATCCGGAACTACCCTCAAAAAGTCACTGTTTCGACACACCACACCAACGACACCATCTGTACTGGTTTTAAAAACGCACAATATAATAAAGCATTACAAACGCCCGTAACGTTTACATTATCATTATCCATACCAAGTGGATATACCATTTACGCGAACCAAACGGTTTGAGTTTAGTTTTATACTGCGAACCGCCAGGATGTGGGATGACTTGCCGGAGTCTGTGTTTCCTGCGCAGTACAGTCTGAAGATCTTCAAGTCGCGGGTAAATAGGTAGGTACCTAATGAACAAGTGTGCTCCATTGTAGACAACATCGCTGCTTAACATCAGGCAGGATGGTGGTCAAACGCTTGGTCACTGTGTTAAAAAAATCTATTGTTTAAAAAAAAATAACCTCGCTTGGAAATATGATCAATCGGTACAGATGATGTCGTTAATATGGTGTGTCAAATTCCATTTGGTCAGAAACACTTTTACCCCATAGTTAAATGTAGTTTTGACAGTTTATAAGTTTTAACCGTGTACAATTTCCAGCTCAACATAGGAATGTCAGCGTTACCAGGTGACATAAAGACGTTCAGCTACAACTGGGCATTCCAGGCGAACTTCCAGTTGCCCTGGAACCGAACACAGATCCCCACGGACATCTTCTTCGCCAACACCGGTTACACGGGAGACTCCAGAAGTGAGAGGGACGAAAGAAGCGTTAACAAGAGTGCTGAAGAAAGTATTGTGCGAAACGAGAGTATGGCATATGACAGTGATGTCAAATTGCACCATTTTTATGGATATTTTCAAGATCAGTTGGATGCGTGAGTGGGAATCAATTTTGTTTACTTACATTGTTTTGCTATTAAACCGTATTTGTCTGTTGTCTGCTATTAAGTATATGATGACCAAGATCGCATGGCGTGGAAGGAGGGAAGAGAGGCCTTTGCTCTGCAGGGAAAATAGTGGCTCCGAATAATATTCATCACTTAAAGAAAACCGCATCAAAAACCGTTGCATAAGTTTAAAGGTCTAAGGTGACGTACAAACATAGATCCATGCAAACCCCGAGGAATAGGCAGATACAATAGATATCCAGGTGCTACAATCCTGACATACATAAGAGTGGTACCCGCTTTTTAATATTTAACCAGGATAAGCAGAGAGACATGGCAAAAATTAAAATTCTATCAATAAATTTATTAGAGCAACAAGGTCTCGATAGTGTTTATAGTTACATAAATATAATTATTAAGGCTATTGTTTGTTATTTAGGTCTATTACAATTTACACAATGTACTGGTGTATCGATGGGCTCACCCCTGTGACGTTGGCTTAAATACGCTTGGTGAACCGTGGGCTTTGCATCTGCCTACCCCGCATGAGATTAAAAGGCGTGAAGTGTACAATGTACTGGTAATGGGACGTCCCGCGATTTCATTCGCGCTACCAAATTTTGGAACCGTAACTCAATTTTTTTTCTGATATCAACTTCTACCCCCCTTTAGGTGATGAATCGTGAAAAATCTTTCGTATGTCACGTAAAACGCTAAAACAAACCCCTGTGCAAAATTTCAGCTTTCGAGGGTCAAGGGTTGGGGCTGAGCGTTGATGAGTCAGTGATGAATCAGTCAAGACTTTGAGTTTTATATAATAATACACACTTCAAAAGGGTCTAGGTATCAAGAAAATTTTAGATCTAAAAAAATCGAATTTATACAAATCAAATCTAATCTTCTGGATTGGTCTCCTACCTCATTCCCCACGCCTGTATCAATGACTTATCACCACATTTTGAATAAATTATGAATGAATTCTACGGCCTATGTCCAGCAGTGGACAAGTATGGGCTGATGATGATGATGATGATGATGATGATGATGATGAATTCAGTTTTTATAAAATATATTATTTATTGCAATCTTCTAAAATGTACTTGATCCCTAGACACTTTTGATGTGTGTATAAAATAAAATCGACACGCAGAGCCATTGAATTTCCATCTGCTACGATTTCTGAGACAGGCGTAAATACATAATTAGATGCATGTATTTGTATTACCTCACTGTGGAATACGCAGTCAAATTATATGAACTGTTATTGAATTACGAAGGAAAGTCTATTCGTGATGTACATTTCTATATGTTTCAATTCCAGAGTGGGCCACAACGGCACTGCCTGCATCCTGAGAACCCTGTGCCAGGTCGCCAGAGAACCGCTCCACTCCAATGACGATGAAGACTTCATGCATGAACTGACGAGTTTTTTACTCAAGTTAGTATAATAAATGTCATGAGGAGGGATGAAAACCATGTAACAAGGAAAGTGATGAGTATGAATGTGGAAGGATACAAGGGAAGAGGGAGACCAAAGAAGGTATGGATGGACTGTGTGAATAATTACATGTGCGTGAAAGGTGTAACTGCAGAGATGACGAATGATAGAGATGAATGGCGAAAAGAAACGTGTTGCGCCGACCACACTTAGTGTGGGATTAGGGCAGGAAAATGATGATGATGATGAGTATAATAAATGTGCCGGGACATTTTTACACACGGTCACCTGACCCCAAACTGGGATACCCTATACTATGCGTGCTAGAGACTGATATACTTACATAAATACTTTGAAATACATACATAGATAAAATAAACACCCAAACGCACACAACAAATGCCTGAGCTCATCACTAAAGCAGGATGTCCGTGGCGGGAATCGAATCCGCGACCGTCGTCCTAGAGGCTGATGGCCTTGACGATGACGATTATAATAAATAAAAATAATTTCGTTTCAACATTAAATTTTATCTGTTGCTACTAAACGGTAGGGGCGCTATATTTGTCACGTTATTTGAGTATTTGTACAAAACAAAATTTATATTTGTTCATAGTGATAAAAAAACAAATATTATTCTTTACAATCTTTCTGACTCCAGATGGCATTGTTAACCGAACTGATCCAAGTTAAGCAACAGTGATCGCGCACACCTTTTGGATTGGTAACCGCATTTAAGTGAGGTTTTCAGAAGCGTTTCGTTAAGCCGAATTAGACGCCTTCGGACAGCTTGAAAACATCAAGCAGTTGTGCTGACCAATTTATTGACATCATCTTTGTTCCACGACTCGAATTAGTAAGTTGGTGGTCGTACGGTAATTGTTTCAGTGATAGCCGTACATAGATAATGATTGAAACAAAAAACGCGCAAGCGGGTTGCGTTACGGGAATAAACGCTAGGCAGTGTTTAAGAAAAAAAAAAAAAAAAGTACTTCACGCCTTTTAATCCTAAAGCGGGATAGGTAGAGGCATTTCCTAAGCAAATGCCCACGGTTCACCAAGCGTATTTAACCCATATTTAATAGGGTTCACACACCTTACGGTGTGCGGGTTTCAACAAACCGGGAGACAACCAACAAATATGTTTTGATCAAAATGTATATTCGAGCAGTCAGTTGATTTCTTACACAATTAAATTTATTGTAACCTTATACTTAATCGTCATGATTAGGGATATAGTTCGACATGCTTTATTTTTTTAATGTTTGGTCATAATATTAATTTGCTATAAAACCGTTTAAATAAATAAATAAACAACCCATCCACCTATTGGTAGACATAGTATAACAGTAACAATTAGATTGTTGTTTTAGAGTTGATTAGATTATCTGTGTCACCACCAATTATGGACGAATACAGGATGATGATAAGCAGACATGTGCTTTTTATTTCAGTCCCAATAACGACGGCACGGATCACCGGACATCCCCGGAGGCTGCAGCATACGTCGAGGCTTACAACCACGGCATCGCTCGAGAAGACTGCACTACGAAATACATAGACTGTTCATTGGATCTTTTGGATATGTTTACTAAATTGCACGACTGAAATCTACTTAATATTTTATGTTTATTTGGAATGCTTGTGAAAAAATGTCCGTTTGATGATCGAAAAGGATAATCGTGATATTCCCATCCACTTTCCCACCACTGTGATTCCTGTTAGAGCCAGGATCTACAGCGGCATCCAGAATAGACAAGAGCTCAATCAGTGACGACTGATCGAATAGGATAGTTCAGGGCTGTCCAAACTTTTGGCATCAGAAAAAAAATGAGATTCTAAAGTCACGGGGTGGTCCTACTTATTTATGCAGTTTCCACCTCTACCCAATTCTTAAATACTAACTTCTCGATGGTTCTGGCGCGGGCTACTTGGAGACCCGTGGCACTGAGGTTCGGAAAAATGGCCTGTAGTATTCTTGTCGTCATGTAGGTACGCGCTTACTTTCAGGGAAGTCCGCGAGAAGCACCAGCGATGGGAAATGATAATGATAGAGCGATATGCACACCGACCAACTCGCTGAATGTATGCTCGTACATGAAGACAGATATTGTACTACTGAGGCCACCCCTTAAAATACCTAGTTAACAAATACATGGAAAGTATTCTATAGTATTCTAGTATTTTAGAAGATTGCAATCAAGAAAATATTTTACAAAAACTGAATTCATTCATAATTTGTTCAAAATGTGGTGATAAGTCAGAAGTACAGGTATGGGGAATTAGGTAGGAGACCAATCCAGAAGATTAGATTTGATTTAAGAAATTGGATTTTTTTAGAGCTAAAAATGTTCTTGATCCCTAGATACTTTTGATGTGTGTAATTGCGCAAAATTCTCACTAGAGGGCGCTGCGCTACCCTCCCCATATTCTATCTTCCTATTCACCCAACAAGCGGACATTTTTATTGCACTCGAGTCCATTTTTTTTGTATTTTTATATGACTACATTCTTATAATATGAGTATAATCGAATTACCGAAGCACTGAACCAATAAATCGCAGAGTGAGATTGAGTTGAAAAATCATCTGCAATTAAATCGAAATCTGTATTTCAATATCCTAAACCTGGGGACCATGCTGGCTAGCTGGCAGAAGCTGGATGCGAGAAGCCGAAAACAGATCACAGTGGCGTGCAATTGGAGAGGCCTATGTCCAGCAGTGGACAGGTATGGGCTGATGATGATGATGATGGGGACCATGCTGGGATCGTTACTTTCATACTTTAAAACCGCGATGGAAATCGTTTGCTGTTACGATGCCAGAGCGATACAACTACAATATAGATTGTAGCAGACTTGGCCCTCTGATGTGTAAGGCGTGTTCCTATGAATCTATTTTCGAGAGCATATTATGCTCCGCATTACTTTTATAGTGAAGAGAAACATAAATTTTCGCGTCGTAATACCCGTTTTAAACTTTTACCCCCTTACCAATAAACGCGTTGTCACTTACACAACGGTTATTGCAGGTCTACTTGAACTGGTTATTCCGTATTTGACATACAACTGACAAGTTAAGTTGAGCTTTGTATATCTTCGAAATAGCAAAGCTGCCATTATTGGTAAGGCCCTTAATGTAATACGAGTATAAGGGCGCGTTTCTTTAAAGAATGATGATAAGTATACTGTTAATGTGAACCGTACAACGTTACACTCAGTGTTCAGTATTGTTTATTGTGTCATATAAAGTAGATACATAAGATTTAATGCACTCTACATTTATATGGGCCCTGTCGGGGCATTGCACACAGTAACTTAAAATAACTAAATTATACATAATTAAATATCCAAAATACGTTGTTAAAAAAAATGACTATAATTGGGTTTATACATTGTAGTATTGTGTAGGAACTAGGGTCCCTATCATCATAGGTGATGAGACGTCGATAGTTATTTATTAATGAGATACTATTCTGCCCTGCTAATTGTACTTTCAGTACTCGACACTTTTAGGATTTTCACTTTTTTGCATAAATGGATCCCTAAGAGACTAAACTAATAGGTAAAAAAATAAAATCATTGAATTGTTTGTTTTTTTTCATGCAAAAAAGTGAAAATCCTAAAAGTGTCGAGTACTGGAAGTACAATTAGCAAGTCAGTATTATCGACGTGACCCACATGTAGGTACCGAATATGTTTCATGTATCTATTAAAACAACCTTAACAGTAAACGAATCCAATCTTTAATCCAGAACAAATCATATTAAACACTAAGCCAGTCCGAACTTATGCAGCGTCCCCAACCCGACTTGCGTGAAGGTATCCAGTAATGAGCCTTCGCATTCAGGAAATAGAGCCTCACAGTCCACGCCCAGTTCACGACCGAGCCGCTCAGCTGCATGGTACTCATTGTCGGTGTGGTGAGAGATTTCGTCTTTAGTTGTTGAAGGTCTGGAAGAAGATAAATTGTTCTAATACAAACGAAATTCTCTTAGATTTTTCTTTCATTCTTGCGCGAACGAAATATCATAATACAACAATTGGCAGTGGCGTGCACTGGCTTTGACAACAAGGTAGACAATAAACTCCACGGATGTACACGTAATATGTATAGGTATCTTGTCTCTATGAAATATAGGTACCTACCTATCTACTCACCCACAAAACACAGGACCTTTATTAGCCTATGTCGTGAGTACAACAAAAAAAGATCTAGCAATAACTCTATTATTAGGTCGGGTAGCCAAAATACTAAGGTAGGCAGTTTCTTTTTTAACCGACTTTAAAAAAAAAGGAGGACGTTCTCAATTCGACCGTATATATGTTTTTGTCTATATGGTGTGCACGCCACTGATGATTGGTACTAGTTTCAGTCCTAATCATCTTACCAGTTATTGTTTAGCTATATATTATTTTCATTTAATAACATTCGAATTCTTTAACGCATTTCACAGTTAAAAATTACATTAGACGCATGACGAACTTTTTTCAGTTTGGTCTCTAGTTTCGCCCTCGAAGAAAAAAAATATATTTTTTTGCTAAATAAAGTGACGTTTACAATAATAGCTCTTGGGGCGCTTTCGCCTGAGACCCCATCAAATTCTATAGAATACCTCAATATTTTTAATTTCCTCAAAACAAGTATATGTAAATATTGTGTAAATGCAACAAAGAACACTCTACTGAGTACAATAATTAGTATCTCCTACTTTGTTACTTTATTACCCAAAACGCGTTTTAAACACAACACAACTCGGCAACATGATGGCAACTAGTTTATGTAAGACGATAGTGAATTCCTGCGTTCCCGAGCGCTTTGCAATCTAAGATGCCGTGAAAAGCTCGTGTTGGTAAAATAAATGTTGAGAAACTCAGGCTTGCGTCTTGCATTCTGCATTCCTCGCCTCCGACAATGTCACCAACTGATCTGTGTGGCGGCGAGCGTCACAAACTTTACGGTAGGTGGGTATTTCACCGAAATGGAGTTTGGATGTTTGGTACTAAGTATTTCAAGATGAGATAGTCTGTGTTCCAGAATGAGTCAGCTTTCGTGATGCTTATTTCTGTACAGAATAAGTATCAGAGGAACACAGATATAAACTTGAAAATGACACTGAGGGCAATTTAGTTCACATATTTTAGACCGTGGGCTGTGTTAACCACATAAAGTTTTTCCTTTCGTCTCGGGAGCGTCTGCGGTCCAGTTGATCGGATACTTGACTTGTAACCGGGAGGTCGCGGGTTCGAGTCCGGCTACTGGACGTGTACCAATGGGACTCTTTTTCAGATCCTATGTACGCAACGCAGCGCTCTTACCGTGAAGGACAACATCGTGATGAAACCCGCTTACCACAAGGTGTGTGAACCCTATAACAGCGATGGGCTCACCACCTGTCACGTTGGCTTAAATACGCTTGGTGAACTGTGGGCATTGGATTAGCAAGTGCCTCTGCCTACCCCGCTTTGGGATTAAAAGGCGTGAAATGTGTATGTAAAGATTTTCCTACATGGTCAAGACGATCTACAGTGAACAACTAAATATGTTGTCAATAACAAAAAAAGGGAACAAGTGAACTGTAAAAAAGAATTCCTTAATAAATCAAGTTGAAAGGAATGAACTCAGTCCACTGGCTCAACATTTCGGTCATAGTCAAAATTACTACGAAAAAAATATAAGTTGACAATTTAGCACGTGGGTTCAAAGTACGTTGACCGCAGAATCACGAAAAATGTCCTTACACTCCATATATATAATCGCGTTTCTAATAAAACAGTCGAATAAGTACTCAGGATGATTCGGTGACATACATTATAATTTATTGTAGTCAAATTTCTTGCGTATTGTTTTTCGTTTCAATGAACACGTTTTGCTCTGATAAAATCAGTGATCTGAATAATCGGAGTATGTTTACCTCCCATTCCACCGGATACATATTTTTTCATCTTATATCGAATACGACGCGTCATTGCCAAGTTCTATAAGTTTTATAACAGATCCGTCGCTTTTGTGTTCCCTTGTAACGTGATATATACTTACTCCCGTTTATTTCCAATGGTTTCTTTTTTAAAGAAAATTGCTACTTATTTGTTCCAAAAAGAAAGTGATAATGGAACAACTGGGAGTAAACGCGTAATCCGATCTCTAATTAGAAAAAGTATCCGCCCCGCTTTATTCGAAAAAAAACTTTATTGGTAAAAAAATTGGACTTGGGCAGATCAATAGTGTAACTTGTTTCCTAAAATTCATCGGTGTTTTCTATTGAAAACTAATGAGATTGATTCTGAACATATTTGAAGACTAAAAAGGTATCGAAAAAAGACACATGAATTAATGGGAACTAATTTAGGGCAGTCCACTAGTTATAACTTTAGTACGATTACTATAAAAAAACTTACGTGAACAAAATGTGTCCGATTTCCCCCAACAGGCCGCTTTCATGTGTGAAAGGGATTTCAGCGGCTTCGCAGATCGTCCGCAGCATGCAAGGTCGTCCAGTGTAACCGTATCTACAAAAAATGTATTATTTTATGTGCTGTTCTTGTTTTATTAATAAGGTCTTCATCTGCTTTTGCCTTAGCATTCACCGCTGAAGCCTAACATAAAGCAACCGAGTACTGAGATTAAGGAGAGGAGTTTGTACCCTAGAGGGCGACGGATAGGTATCAAGCTTAATCGCATCCATGCTTCGAACACCTTGCAACAATAGAACAAATCGCAAAGCTCAACAGCTTAAAAAATCTTTAGCGCTCTGTCCAACTTGGGTCCCTAAAGTTAAAAACACCGATGGGAGACCAAACACAGAAACTTTTTGATTAGGATTATAAAATGGTCTAACCAATATGAAATTACACTTACCTTCCAGCCATATGTTCCAAAATTTTGTAAAAGTCCCACCGGTTCGCTTTTTTTGGTTCCTCTTCCTTGTACTTCTGATCAATTAGCTCTTGTCTTCTGATGGCCTCATCTAAAGGAAGTTCAGTTTGTTTGTCAATATCATTGGTGGATAGAACACCGCCTTCTGAATACGCAATGGCTCTTTTTCTTCTGTTATCGAAAGTGATGTCTACTAAGGATTCTTTTTCTGTTGTTTCTTCATCATCACTTTCAGTTGACGTTTCATCAAATTCTGTTGATGTTTCGTCTTCTAGATCATCTTCTTCATCGTGTGCTTTTCTACCATCTGATTCCATCGTGCCTTCGTTTCCTTCATCAACTGGAGTACCTGAATTCATGTCTCGGGAGACTGTGTCAGCGAACCCGTAAATTCTTGAAGTGTACTCCGTACTGTTTGTTGGTAAATCATATTGGAATTTGATTACCGTTCCAACAGTTACTGATTGTTCCTTGATATCCACGGGAATACCGAGACCTATGATAAACTGTGGAAGATAGAAAGGATTAATATAACATATTTTGATTTATTATACCCATACCCCCTTTAAATATTCATAGTATCTCATACAAAAACAAGTAGACTTGCACTCAAAAAATGACCTTTAGAATAAGACGAGAAAACAATATTATGGATGACATGCAAGAGTGAAAGAGTAAGAAAAAATATTTTCTGTCCCTTACTGATGATATCTGGATCCGAACTGTCATTAGCAGTAAAAGTGACAGTTGGATCCAGAAATACATCATTTCCGATAAATTTTGAAGACAAAGAGATAGTCTAAAGGTGCTACGCGCTTTGCAAGTCTAGATTGGTCTGAACACTATCATTTGACTTCAAAGTTCAACGCTCTGTACTATAAATGTCAGAGACTAATATGTACATACATACTTGAAATAAATGTATATATAAAAGATGGTAACTTCTGACCTTCTTCACTGATTTACTAAATGAAAGAGACAGAACTGCAAAATCACTGGCTGTCTAGTTTATAGTAAAAACGTATGCACTGTATATTTATCTACATAAATAGTATAGGTTTATGGCCCAGTGTAATGTGCCTTTCAATAGGGTTGTGGGTTCGAGATTGGTTGTGTATCAAAGAATTGGTTTTTCAGAGCCTATGTACCCTACGGAACGCTTATACACTAAAGTTCAACATCGTGATAAAATCCGCATACCACAAGGTGTAGTGAACCCTATAACGGCAATTAGTTCACCCTCTATGACGTTGGGTTAAATATAATAAATAAGTAATACACATGAATACTTTATATTTATTTAAACGATCTGTTGAAACCCGGTATCTATGGGTGGGCAGACGACAGCACTGTTGTGGAGAGTTATACTTCTGACGCGGGAGCCAGTGGATCGCAAATCCGGGTACTTAGAGAGGCATTGGTTGAGCGTTTGAACCTTAGTGAAGTCGCAGCTTGAGGCGAGAACAATCTGGTCAGGTTCAATGCGTTTAAGACTCTCTCTCTGCAAAAAGGAGCCCATTCGACCTGGCTCCCACTTTTCAGGATATTCCCTGCCTATAGCCAATCAGCTGGAGTTTTTAGGTATGACACTAACCAACCTCATCTTTGGCTCCTCTATTGAGGCTACGGCTCAACATGCAGCCAAGAAGCTGAGCAACCTTTCGGAGGTGCGTCGGTATTTCACTCCGGAACAGTTGCTCTCATTGTATAAAGCATAAGTTCGATTGTGTATGGAATACAGCTCTCATCTTCATGATGGATAAGCAAAACACCAGCTTGAGGCTGTGGAAGCAATAGAGAGGCGTGCTAGAAAGCTCATAGGTGACGACAGGCTGTTTCATGCTCGGCTACAAAGTCTAGAGCATCGCAAGGTTGCGAGCTTATCTGTCTTCAATCGGGTGCAATTCGGGGAGTGTGGTACGAAGTTGCATCACCTTATTAGGCGCCCATCGCGCTTTGGCAATAGGACAACCAGAAGAACGGCAAAACGCATCCATCCTCCTGGATGGTATATCCAGGAGGATACGCGTTCCATTTACGCGAACCAAACGGTTCGGCGTATACTTTCATAGTGCGAACCGCCAGGATGTGGAATGACTTGCCGGAGTCTGTGTTTCCTGCACAGTACAGTCTGAAGGTCTTCAAGTCGCTTCAAGTGTGCTTCATCGTAGGCAACATCCGGCAGTATGGTGGTCAAACGCTTGTTCATTGTGTTTAAAAAAAAATAGTGATTAATATTAGTAGTAGTAGTCACATTGGCGAAGGGTTCAAAGTTCCAAAAGTACATAAAAAGTAATGTATTGTTCACTGTTAAGTTAATTAAGTTGATATAATACGAAAATTTCAGCTAGTGACCGTTTTATTGCACCCTAGAGACATCTAGTTGGCAATATTTCTAAAACGAACAGGGGAAGCACAAAAACTCGTCGTCTCACAACAGCTTTACGTTTCAGTAAACTTCTACTCTTTGACGTTGAAATAATAAACGAGCTAAAATGAAATAAAAAGCAATGTAACGGCGCAGCCTCTCAACTAATTGCATTTGAATTCACTGACAAGAAGAGAGAAAAAAAATGGCGCGCTTCGTTAGACTTTATCCGGCGAGAAAAAAAAACGTCATTACACCCCGAGTATTAAAATAGGTATTAAAAAAAAACTGACTTACTTGTGTTCGCGCGGGCCCACCGTCCGGATATACCAGGTACCTTTTCTGACGTGTCAACGAATGAGAGCCATCGATTGACGAAAGCAAACAAAGTGTTAAGAGAATTAGTTGGTTCAACATCTCTATGAGGGCGCTTTTCGATTTTGTTCAGTGATTTTCTTCGCTGGAAGCGTCGGTGTGTGAACGGTACGCCTGGCTAAATGTATGTAGCTGTTTACTTTATGCCTGTAGGCTGGTTGTCTAATGAACCGTTATGTTTTCTCACCGATTCGACGTTTTTCACTCGTTAGTGTACCGCTTTCGTTCGCTCCTTCGGCACAATTATTACTTACTTGACTTGGTTTTTTTTTTTCGTTTCGAAGAAAAAAATATCTGTTACATATTTTTATTAATATTGTGTCGTTATGGAGCAGGCACGCTCTCGTCTACTTTCGTTTTTTTTTGTGTTACAGATAGATGGGTATAGATTTTGTCCCCGTTTAGAGAATCAATATTTTTTTTAGCTTATAATCATTGTGTAGCGTTTCAAATCAGCCCAGTTGACTATAACACGAATATTTATTTAACAGTTTTGCATATTCCACGAAGCTGTAACAAAATTCACATATTAATGACGTATTACTTTTTGAAGTTTTCATTTGATTGCATATACCCACCTACAAATAGGGAGTAATGCAACTGATATTAAAATTCAGGAACAATATACTGCGAATAATAACTTAAAAAAGTACCGACTTCAACCAGTAAAATTTGACATATATGTGGTTTTCTCGTGGATGCCACTGTCGGAACTGAACCATATTTGTATGGGACCAAAAAAGCACCAGCTTTCAAATAAAAAAAATCCAAATCGGTTCACCCAAGCGTAAGTTGTGAGGTAACAAACATACAAAAAAATACAGACGAATTGAGAACCTCGTCCTTTTTTGATGTCGGTTAAATCCATGGCCTTAGAGACGTTGTTGGGTTCGTAAATTTGAACAACTTTTACTATGGCGACAAAGAACAGAAAATTTCAATCCCTATACAAAATGTCATCTCCCGAGGTAAAAAATTCTCAAAATCTATTTTGTATGGAGATGGAATTCTTTTTTGCTTTTCCCCGTAGTATACCTATTATACTTGTGTACCGACTTATACAAGAAGAAATAAGTTCACTGAAGCATAATGTCACAATAATCTGCGATTCTGTTGGTACTGATAAACTAACGTTCAAACCTTCACATTCGAGTTCTAAAAAAAGCCTTTGGCGTAAGGGTGCGTTTATAAAGAAACAGGTGTCCGATACCGAGAAACAGAAATCACATACATTCACTATGGGCCGGTGCAGGCTGATACTTTTCGGTACCGATCTGCTCCGGTTCATAGTGAATCTATGTGATTTCTGTTTGCCGGTACCGGTTACCAATTTCTTTATAAACGCACCCTTAGTAAAGTTAAGTAGTATGTAGGTACCGCTTTTTTGTTCACGAGGGGAAGATCCTCATGGACACCCGAGCCCTGTATATCCAATACATATATACATACACTTCACGCCTGTCTCCCAGAGGGGTAGGCAGAGACTACAGATCTCCATTTGTCAGGGTCCTGACATACCCCTTTCGCTTCATCTACATTCATACATCTTTCCATACATGACCTCCGGTTTCGAGTACTTTTCACGCCACCTTCGGCCAGGACATCACCAATCTGGTCTGTATATGTCCTTCTGGGGCGACCTCTACTCACCCGGCCCATTACATCATCCATGTAAATCTCTTCCGTCAATCGACTTTCATCCATTCTCTCCATATGCCCATATCCAATACACTGTAACTACAAAAATCCATTTTTTTAAAAACGTGTCTCAAAATTTTGAACAGTTTTTCGATGTTCAGTCAACAACTTTCTCTAAAAGTTTCATAGCGTTTAGTATCAAAATAAACAATACAATAAGCAATACACTGCATCGTATATTGCAGTGTTTTGCTATTTTAAACCTTCAAACTAAATGAAATACAGTGTGATTCACATTGCGATATCTCAGTAATTTTCATACAAAGTAAAAATAAGGTTTGAAGGAAGACTTAGTGACCAAGATTGAAAAGGACATGCTTAGGTGGTTTGGGCATATGGAGATAATGGATGAAAGTATATATGGGCCGGGTGAGTAGAGGTCGCCCCAGAAGGACATATACAGACCGGATTGGTGATGGCCTGGCCGAAGGTGGCGTGAAAAGTACTCGAAACCGGAGGTCATGTATGAAAAGATGTATGAATGTAGATGAAGCGAAAGGGGTGTGTTAGGATCGTGACAAATGGAGATCTGTAGTCTCTGCCTACCCCTCTGGGAGACAGGCGTGAAGTGTATGTATGTATGTATGTAAAAAAATAAATCAGATGAGGGTATACCCTGCTGCTGTTGGGACGACGATAGCGTAATGTTGTTCTACCCCGATGTTAATAGTTTAAACCGGATGTTACGGCGCGAAATTAACCAAAGACAAGCATTCAGCTTACCTTACCTTGGTAAGCTAAATGATTACCATTTGAAATCATTTAGCTTACCTTACCTTGGTATGAATTCTTGTCTTTGGTAAATTTCGCGCCCTAACACCCGGTTTAAACTATTAATATAATGTCAGTGCGCGTTTCTTTAAAAATGATTCTACCCCGATGGCTTTCAACATTCGCTGGTGCTGGGTGGATCCTAAGCACCTAGAGACAACAAGAACCCCAACACCAAGATTATCCAGACCGCATCAGCGACCAGCTCCTGTAGACTCCGGCTCCTCCTCGAGGTGGGCGGTGATTCGTCCAATCCAAGTAGTAGGTACAGTCGGCCACGAATCTGCTCTACCAGCCTAAGGTTGAAACTCATATGAATGTCATTAGACATTAAAGTTCATTGTTCACTTGTCACAATATACCAACTCTACCTTATTGATGTTTTAGTGACACAGGAAGTGTCATCGAAACTGATAGACCATTTTCTTGGCCGACCGTACTTGCTAGAGAGGCACTACAAAGTAGGTCTCACAAGAAAATAAAAAAAAGTAGAGAGCAAAAGTAGCCCTCTCAAAAAACCATCTTTGCTTAACTCTTCAAGAAATTACAGACGTATCACAAACGGCTATGGCTAATTTACATACACGTTACAGCTGGTCCCAGGTGTTCCCCCTCCACCATCCATGTTGACCGCCCTATACACACACACACACACACACACAAACACGCACACAAAGTGCCGGAAGTTTTCATTTTGCCGCCTAGTGCTATAAACAAGACGGGAACGGCAAACAGCCCCGAATTGAGATTCGACTAGCACAGTGCAAAATGGGGGGTGGATTATGAACACAGTGATATTGATCGTCATCGTGAAATTATTTTTCATGCTTTCAGTAAATCAATGAGAGGTGTGAAGTACTTGTCGTGAACTGGCATCCTACCAGATTATATATATCGTTTGAACAGGATATTACAGATACCTTACGACGCACTGTAAAAGCTAGGCAATATATTGAAAAACAGTTTTTAAAAAAAAACAGCTCGAAAGTATGAAAGGATGCATAACTGTGACTGGCAGATTCGTGACAAATGGAGTATGTCAACCGCCATCCTAGAGGCAGATGCCCTGACCAAAACTCCTTCGGCTCCTCTATAGTGTCGAAACATAGACAAAACGTATTTCCATATCTATAATATTTTTGATCCATATTAGTTGACTATAAGATTCGACGTAAAGTTTTCTTCAAGGAGTCTTAAAGCCATCTCAAGCCAACGTGGTTTTGACGACCTACTTTACTTAAACAGCGACTGGTAGTCACAATCTGTATGTTTATCACATATACGTAAAACTCACAGTCCTAACTGATTTCATTCATCACTGACTCATCAACACCCAGCCTAAATCCTTAAAATCTGAAATGTTGTACAGGGGTTCTTTTTATGGTGTTTACTTAAGATAAAAAAGGGATTTTCAAATATCCCCTAAGGGATAAGGAAGGTAAAAGGGGGGGGGGGTAAAAGTTTATGAGAAATACTTTTACTTTGGAGAAACTTGGTGGTAGTATTTTTTAATAGTAATTAATACTGAAACTGCAAATGAAATTGCGGGGCGTCCACTAGTCAAGGTATATTGTCTAAAGCGAGCGTCCACGAAAGTGCTAATCGTTGTCTAAATCGTTGATTTTGTACTCTACTGCCCGGTGACAAAGTCAAAAATCATGCATACAAAAACAATACACTTAGTATGTATAGAGGATTTTTTTCTATCACAAGTTAAAAGTAAACAGGATCCCAACTTCATCACATATCGTAATCAACCACCTTTCGTATTTACATAGAGTAAATTGCGAGACGCCGCGCCGCCAGAGGGCGCCATGCTTCAACAGAACCGTCGTCGTCTCAAATCACATGTCTCTGACTACCCCCATTGATTGCTCAGCACTCTTGTTTATGTAGATTATGTTGTGTCTCTGTCTTTATTGTATCTGAGGTGTTTGTTTCATGGGTCTTGCTCTAGATAGAGTTCATTTTGTGAGTCTGGATTTAGGATAAATTAGACTATTTCCGACGAGTATACCTAGTCTGATCGCCTTTTAGTCACAGCTATTAGTGCATTAGCTTGAGAATAATAAGTATATGTACACTCGAGGACAAAAATTCCGGGTCACCCATAATTTTAAGTATGCAACACATCTCAGTATCTCGCAATCGAGGAGAACTAGCTGAGTAAAAGGAACTGTTTTTTAATGACAGTAAAATAGCGAAAAAGAAATGTTGAAAAAAAGTTGGTAAAAAAATGTAAAAAAGTGTTGTTGTCTTTTATTGAATTTTACTTAGTTTAAGAATACCGCAATTTATTGAAGTTTTATATGCGACCCGGAATTTCTGCCCACAAGTTTGCTTAATTAACAGTCAGTAATTATATATAATAATTTTGTAGAAGTATAAATATAACAGGCCATCAAGTATATGTATAGTAAAGTTAATTATACCGCATCGCAGCTTAACTTCAGACAGGATGGTACTCAAACGCTTGCCGAGTAAATTGAATTTTAAAACTTATACTCACCTTAATTCTACCTTCCTGCGTTTTATTTATATGTCCGGGTTATCAATATTTCCATTCCCATATTAAATGACATACATTATGAAAATATTCATAACACAGCCATTATAAAAAACCGGAAATGTTACCGTGGTATCCGTAACACGCCCGGATTATACTCAATAATTTATTGCGTTCCACAATGGTAATAGTATTATTTATTTATTTATTATTAGATACACATAACAGATTTTAATAAGTTATACATCAATACACAATTCTAATAAGAAGTTATGGCTGGACTAAAATCCAAAACATGTGTACACACATTAATTAAATCAAATAGCCAAAGACAGTATACACAGTCATACAATACATTAAATGAGTAACAATCAATAAATTATCATGACTATAAAGTACTTGTTATAAGAAAAGAAATTGATATTATTGAATTATTATTATGAACATTATAAACATACACAGTAATTAAATAATTATTCTATGAAGTACATGTTTAAATAGATTACAGTTATTAACAAAAATTTTATAAATAGAGAAATTAGATGGAAAAAATAATATAAATATAAGTACAGCCTTGTCGGCGAACATCGCGTTCGAATGGCAGCCTGTGGGAGGTCTCGGCAGGCCTGGACGCCCGAGCTGAGAGCGCGAGGGCTGAGCTGGTCCGATGCCACAGCAGTCGCAGAGGACAGGACGGCGTGGCGCCATCTTGTACAGTCCCTTTGTATCACTGGGGTACCATAAGACTTAAGTAAGTAAGTATTGTGGGCCCTGATGAGCACACCAAAAATTGGAGGAGAGGACATGGACAAAATTTACAAGTTGTCTTCAAAGTATTCTTTTAAATTATATGAAGCTTTCTCAATTAACAATTGTTTGACTTTGCTTAAAAAAATCTTGTCGTTAGGTTAATTTAAGTACTTAGAGTACTATAAGTTTATTATACATTTTGATCGCCATGACATACGTTTACTACTAACCGAGACTTAAAGGATATTGATGATAACGCTTTACCACCCCGGATATCCCTTAGGTCTAGCCGTGTGGTGACGGCGAATATTCGTAGAATACATGTATCATCACCCCAGCCCAACATTTCCCGTCGTGGGCGTCGTAAGAGGCGACCGAGGGAACTCTGCAGAGGACGGGCAGCAGCGCTGTCTGTGAGTTAAACCACAACACCATTGCGATCGCCAACCCGCCTGCAAAGCGTGGCGAGTATTGGCATTTCCCCTCAAATTGGGGGAGGCCCTCACCTAGCAGTGGACGTTATGTGGCTGATGATGATGATCCCTTAAGTCACCTTTTACGTCGTCTATTACAAGTGACCATTATTTTTATATCAACGATCAGCACGACATCTAAATATAGAAACTGGTATTTTACGTCACAAATCCCTTCAATAAATTCTCAAACAAATTAAACCACAAAGTTGTAATTATCACGTTTAATCCACAACATCGTAATGCGCTGATATGTAGTCCAGTGGATTTTCAGGGCATTCTTTCTCGAATACACCGCACTGTCCTCTGCTGCCCTGGTACTGAGCTTCGTAATACTCGTCGGAGACTGCATCTTCTGGAGCTGATGATGATGGCCTGGTAGCAGAGAATGTGATTTTCATACATTTTCTTTATGGATGGGCTCTTGAGTAACTTATGCTATGAATGTATGAACGTGGGTACATATTTAGGGCTTTACTAATAATGACGGAATTGAGAGAGAGAGAGAGGGAGGATTTATTCGCATCACAACAAAAAACACGAAACAAATTACAACAAGATAACAATAAAGAAACATAAACCAAAGTATAAAATAAAAGTAATAAAAAAATATAAATAGTTTGTGATTCAAAAAGGCAGCTGGCTCAGCATTATGCTGGGGATTGCACCCGCATGACTGATTTTCGGCCAGTGCCATTGCTATTTGGAACATACACAAAGCTCAAGTTAACTTGTCAGTTGTATGTGAAATACGGAATAACCATTTCTTGTAGACCTATAATAAGCGTTGAATAAGTGATAACGCGTTTATTGGTAAGGGGGTTAAATTAATATAATTTTAAAGAAAAAAGTACCTACTTCAACTAGTGCTGCTACTACTGTTACTGATTTTTAAAGGTACCCTCGCTTTATCGGAAGGCAGCATCGTCCAACTCCGATTTCCTTATCATGGAAAATATATTCTTTCCAACAAAAAAAACATCAAAATCGGTCCATAAACGACAAACATAAAACGGTCGGATTGAAAAAGAGGTCATTTTCAACTCGCTTAAAATAAAAAACTAGGTTTAAAATCCTTGAATTGGATACGTAACCGATGAAGAACACCTCTCTTCTTATAACGTTTGTCTCGCTCTGCTCGTCGCGGTCTAAAAGAGACAAACAATACTTGTTGTTTGTATAAACCCATAATCTAATAATAGGGTCTTCCTTCCTTCCCTAATCTAATAAGAGATGAAACTACTTTCCTCTATGCTATTTTGAGAAAATTCTTCAGTATGATAAATTACAAATAGTCTAGAAATGCCCAGAACATAAATAATAGTCGCGCCATAGATTAAACAGAGTTAGTGGATGGGAACACTGTTATAGCATCTACCCACATTTCGTAAGGTAGAGCAGATTCTTTATAATTCTTTTCTTCATTTTCTTTACTCATAAGTCATAATCATTGCATGTATGTGACATAGACATATCATGACATATCTGTGTCTCTTTTTGTATAATGTATGTAAAATAACTTTCACCTCATTTATTTGCATCTAAATATTTATTATCTATGTACATAGTTACTGAAAATTGGTACAATTAGCGTGTTATCACTAAAGACTACGGTTCGAGCACAGTTTGTGCCAAAATGTCCACTTACGTCAGTATAATGTAGAGCAAGTCTCCGACGACCCCGTTATGGTGGACGTGCGCGCGCGCAGCCTCGCATATCGCTCGCAGCAGACACTCCCGGCCTGGTAGGCCGTGCCTTGGTAAAAAAAAACATTATATTGACAAGTATTACAGATTTGCTAAGGTAATGTTCTACTATTATCAATCTATCAGTCACATTTTATAAAATAAAGTCGATTTCCGCTGTCTGTCTCTGTATGCTTACACCTTGAAAACTACGAAATGTATTTTGATGCGGTTTTTTTAATAGAGTGACCCGTATTACATTGTTTTGGGAATATACATGGATGGTGGTCAAACGCTTGTCCATAGTGACCAAAATACATTATTAACAGTGTTCCTCTACTAATATATGCAGCAGGCTTTCCTCAAAAATCACTCTTATCTAGAAAAAAAAACCGCATCAAAATCCGTTGCAGAACATTAAAGATCATAGCATACATAGGGACCAACAACGGGAAGTGACTTTGTTTTATACTATGTATTGATTGATAATAAAAAATAAATAAATACACTTCACGCCTTTTAATCCCAAAGCGGGGTAGGCAGAGGCACTTGCTGAGCAAGTGCCCACGGTTCATCAAGCGTATTTAACCCAACGTGACAGGGGGTGAGCCCATCGCCGTTATAGGGTTCGCACACCTTGTGGGGTGCGGGTTTCATCACGATGTTGTCCTTCACCGTACGAGCGTTGCGTTGCGTACATAGGCTCTGAAAAAGAGTCCCATTGGCACACGTCCAGTAGCCGGACTCGAACCCGCGACCTCCCGGTTGCAAGTCAAGTATCCGACCAACTGGACCACAGACGCTCATTGATAATAATAATAAATAGTAATAAATATTTTACAACAACACACACTTCATCCCATGTTAAGTAGCTGAAGCACTTGTGTTATGGAAATCAGACAACGAAATATACTTATTTAAATACTTTTTTTTTCTTTTTTAAATACATACTTTAATAAATAAAACACCCAGACACATCCAACAAGTACTTAAAAGCTCATCACCTAAATACCTGTCAGCGGTGGGAATCGAACCCACGAAAAAAGATCACAGTGGCGTGCAAATGGAGAGGCCTATGTCCAGCAGTGGACAAGTATGGGCTGATGATGATGATGATTGCACTTCTCCTTCATTCTTTTGCACGTTCCTTCACGTCATTAACATCACGTTCGCACATGTCCGGATTTTACAATGATGCTATTTAAAAAGGGTCGATAGTAAAATTAAAAAGGTGAAAGTTTGTGAGTGTATGTTTGTTACTTCTTCACGCAAAAACAACTGAACGTGTTTTAATATACCTTCACAATAATGGCTTATATACATGAACACGAACAAAAAATGTTATATGCAGAAATGTATCCTGGTATTATGTATATAGGTCAATGAAAAATTATTGAAAATCAACATTTACGAAGTACCTACAAAGTTTTGTTACAAAGTGTATTCAGTTGTTACTCTACAGGTGTTTCTTTTAGACCATGCCTAAAAAAATCCTAATAAATTGTTACTTAAGAATTTGAACCCATATAGGATCAGCGTTTCTAGAAAAGATTTCAAACGTATCAAGGTCCGAACATATCCTTTATCGGCGAATGTAGCCGGACCGAACCAGTACCTACATTAATACCAACATGGCGGCACTAAGCAAAACAAGCTCTTTGTATTCAACCAAACACATTCTATTCAACCATAACAGCTTCTTACATATCCTGCACACGACACGTATCCATGGACACACCGCCTCACCCCACTCCATTATCCATCTTTACTTTCAGGACATATAACACGTTTTCAATACATCTAACTTGGACCGTTCCCTTAACATTTTAACACCGTTTTAAGTGCCAGAGAAAAGTAAAATCCGTTACTACACTTTGGTGGCAAGAATCAGGTGTCAGAAAGGTTTTGGTCTTTAAGTTATCCGTCAAATGTACCTATCTTTTTATTACGCGAGCAAAGTAGTACGGGAAGCGGTGCCCAGGTAAGTTGGTAAACGGCGTATGTATCTAGTGTTAGTATCCAAGTAAGACCTAACGTCTGGACTGGTAAAGACCCGCTTAGTGTCCTCTATAAATCTCCCCAGTCGATTCTAGTACTACGTTTAGAGAAACTTATAGCCAACGGACTTAGCTTCGATGGCACTTTGCGCCGTCTGCTAGTGGAGATAAGCTCTCAAATTGTGTAAACAGTTAGGAAGTTTATCTGGAGCGACTGTGTTGTGATATTAGGGGAAAATCTTGCCGATAAAATAATGTAGGTATGTTTATTTTTAAAAGCATTAGACTGGTGTGGAATACGTAAAGTTTTTAAAGCATAATGTGGGAACAGCGTTTACTTGCAACGTGTCGAAAATGGTCACCGACGTACCAGAATGTGGGGTTTTTTGGTAAACAGAACGCTATTTAGAATGCTTGAAGAAGATAATTTTTAATTCATCTTCAAGACATAGATGATTATAGACATGAATTTAGATGAAACGAAAGGGGTATGTCAGGACCGTGACAAATGGAGATCAGCTCGCGACCACGGGACACATAACTGTGTCGAAACGTCGGGCAAACAACGAAGGTTAGCTGAATGCTTATCATTGGTTAATCTTCGCGCTATAATACCCGTTTTAAACTTTTAATATAATGGAGATCTGTAGTCTCTGCCCACCCCTCTGGGAGACAGGCGTGAAGTGTATGTATGTACATAGATGATTATTAATACAGTCTTTCAAACGTGAAATGTTTCTGCTCCTACTTGATAAACAACGTCTTCTTTCAGCCTGATAGATCTAAACATTATCTCACCCCTTACTTATTTATTTATTTATTTATTTATTAGGACCACCAACAGTTACACACCATAACTTAAATTTACTTAACATATGCACATTTAGATCAGGGTATGCGACCAATTACAGGTAGCCACAGCGTGCAAGTTAAATTTATTTACAATAAGTAAATACTAAAACTAGGTTAAATAACGACTTCAAGAGTAAGCCGTAAGTGCAACAAGCGATAAACAAAGTGTGACAAAATAATATGTAGGTAGTTCAAGTGTTAACATTGTAGCGAATCTTTAGCTTATACAGTGCAGATCTAAAACTTCCCAGCGAACAATGAAACATATCAATATGAGGAGAAGTGCGTATAAGATTATTGTGCTCCAGGCACATTCTAGCAATGACAGAGTTCGTGCCATAATTGGTTCTGTGGAAGCCAGCTGCAAACGGACGAAAGTTTACAATACGAGTTTTTCTCATAGGAACTGTATAACAGATTCTCTTAACCAAACAGGGACTGTCGCAAAGGCCACGTATGATTTTAAATAGGAAAACTTGGTCAGCTATCCAGCGACGATCCTGGAGCGTAGGGAGTCCAAAAAACTTTAATCGGGACTCATAGTTGTTGAATTTTCGCAGATTTTTCTGATGGACTGAAGAAAAGTACAAAAATCTTCTCTGTATACGCTCGATACGGTTAACATGAATCTTGTAATAAGGATTCCATATACATGAGCAATATTCAAGATGACTCCTAACTAAAGTTGAATACAACAATTTGAAAGGTAAAAATGATTTAAATTGTTTGCAATTACGCCAGAGAAATCCCAACATCTTTGCTGCTTTAGATACTATGTGGTCGATATGTGGTATGAACGACAATTCTTTATCTAAAATGACGCCCAGATCCCTTATCTTGGCGACTTCTTCCAAACTGTTATTGTTGATTCTATAAGAGCTTTGAATGGGCTTTTTTTTCCTTGTGAACCTAATGAATTTACATTTCTTTATATTTAGTGGAAGTTTGTTAGTTATACACCATGCTGCTATACTGTCGATGTCCTTCTGAAGCAGAAGACAATCCTTAGGGCTATTAATTTCTTTGAACAATTTTAAATCGTCAGCGAACAGTGAATACTGGCTATGTTTGATCACATCCGGCAAATCGTTTACAAAAACAAGAAATAAGATAGGTCCTAGATGAGATCCCTGAGGGACACCTGAGGGAGCACAGAAGTATTCAGATTGATACCCATTAATGACTACTTTTTGGATTCTGAGAGAAAGATACGATGAAAACCACAATAGCAGGCTGCCACCGATTCCTAAGGATTCCAACTTTCTGATGAGCACATCGTGGTTGACACGATCGAATGCCTTGCTGATATCAGTATAGATGGCGTCCACTTGTGTACCACTTTCTATAACCGAACCTACTTCAGATACAAATTCCGCTAAATTTGTAACTGTTGACTTTTTTTCACGAAATCCATGTTGTTCTGGGATTATGATGGTTTTAAAATGAAATGTTAAAAAAGGACACAATAACGCTTCAAAAACCTTACCAGGGAGTGAAAGTAAAGAAATTGGCCTGTAATCGAATATGTCACTGACGTCGTTTCCCTTTGAAATTGGCAAGACATTAGCACTTTTCCACGCTTTAGGAAATTCTCCACATCTCAATGAATATTCGAATATAATAAAGAGCGGCAAAGATAAGTTTTTTACACATTTCCTCAAAAATATAGCTGGTAGACCATCAGGTCCAGCGGATTGAAGAGAGTTAAGAGACAAAATTTGTTTTTCTATAGAGACTACATCAAATATAATAGATGAACTTGTTAAGGGATTCGTGATAGAATTTATAGAAAACGGTTTAACGACAGGGTTCCCATGAGTTACAGAACTAACGGAGTTACCTGAATCATAAACTGACGAGAAATTTTCGGCAAAAGCACTGCAAATACTTAAAGGGTCAGAACATACTTTGTTATTGAAGGTCATTTCTTTTGGTAAGGTTCCACAGCCTTTACGTTTGTTATTTACGAACGACCAGAACGATTTGAAATTATTGGATGTGATCGATGACTCAATATCGGTAATATATTTTGCGTAGCATTTTTTAATAGCGTTATGACAACACTCTCTTGCCTCCTGATAACATAAAAGGTCCAGAGGATTTTTAAACCTTGCATAACGCTTACGGTATTTCTCCTTTTCCTTTATAATCTTAAGAACGTCCCTAGAATACCAAACTGGATACCTGGCCGGCTTCACACAAACCTTTGGGATATGTTTTTCAATAATACAGTTCAAGACAGAATAAAATTTTTCTACTTTGCTATCCAATCCATCGCACATATTCAAAGTGTCATACCAGTCAATCTTTCCCAAAACATCATTAATTATGTCGTAGTTAGCTTTGTAGTAGTTAAACTTTAGTTTATGTGACTTGGGTAAGTAATTTGTCTTAGCTATTTCGATATCTATGCACAGTGGGGGATGGTATTCGTCAATGTTAATGAGGGGACATTGTTCTTTACTGACAGTAAGGGAATTGAAATTACTCAACACTAAGTCCAATAGCTTATTGTCTTTGTTCACGATGAAATTATATTGTCTGAGGTTGTGTATGGACATAAACTCAGATAGTGAGTAATAAATAAGTGTGTTAGTGGGAATAGGGTCTATACAGCGCTTAGAACTAGTCGGATCAATAGATTCCCAACTAATTTGACCCACATTAAAGTCACCTACCAGAAGAAAATCTGAGTCAATATTATTGTTCACTAGGGCATTAGTGATGTTACTGAGAAAGCAGTCAAACCTGTCCGCGCTCACCGGCGGAGGTAGATATGCCGTACAGATAACTATTGTATTGTTATTCTTGAGTTTTAATGACAGCCAAATCGTTTCTTCCTGTATATCTACAAAAGATAGTTGTGAAACGTTAAACTTTCTTGCAACAGCGATCAAGACCCCTCCCCCATCCTTTTTCCCACATAAATTCAGATCTCGATCTTTCCGATATATACAATAGTTATCGTGAAGAATTTCTGAGTCCAAAATGCTGTCATTCAACCAAGTTTCTGTGAATAAAATTACATCATATGAACATGAAAGGCTCGATATATGGAGCTCATTCAGTTTGCCTCTTAAACTTCTACAATTTTGATAATATATGTTTAACTTAGCCACGGATTAAATAACATAATTAAAAAAAAAGATCATGAGCACTCCATTGTGTGTGAAGAAGTCAGTCAGTCCTGGGGGATGTTTTGAGTGAATTGAAAGTATCCATATTCTTGTGTATTTTTTTTTTTAATCTTCTTATTCACTCATAACTTTATATTAAGTCTACGTAAGTTTGTCTAATAACTAGTATGATATGTGGATTTCTCTCCCCAACAGGTTTTGGCGGAACACCAGCGCCGCAGGACCCTTTTATTAGCTTGAGACCTGGCACACATTCAGTGTCATACACACAGATCTGGTACACTTTTTGTTCTTTCTCTTATATGTTTACTTATTTTTTACTACTTTATTAAATCAAAATTAATAACCGGACAAATTTTAAAGAGCATCTGTGGTCCAGTTGGTCGAATACTTGACTTGTAACCGGGAGGTCGCGGGTTCGAGTCCGGCTACTGGACGTGTACCAATCTTTTTCAGAGCCTATGTACGCAACGCAACGCTCGTACGGTGAAGGACAATATCGAGATGAAACCCGCACATCACAAGGTGTGTGAACCCTATAACGGCGATGGGCTCACCTCCTGTCACGTTGGGTTAAATACGCTTGGTGAACCGTGGGTTTGCTTTAGCAAGTGCCTCTGCCTACCCGGGTTTGGTTTTTTTTTTAACCCAAAAAAAAAATATTATCAAACTCGGCTCTCTAGCACTACTCACCGTTGAAGCATGTTCTCTATGGAGATATACATCATGTTTCTTGTCACGATATTGCTCACATGTGCAGTGTTATCTTTTTGACTTCTCGAGTCCTGTAATCACCAATAATCATTTGAAAAATTGAGTAATTTAAAACTGTATATCAATTACGCTAGTCTTAGCATTTCAATTCAATTCATTAATTGCACTCATGTTACAGAAATGTTCAATGAATTTTGCTTCGGTAGTTTATTTAAAATTTTTGGTGATGTTATTACTCAATCAAGGATGAAGGCAGTGTGTGTGTTGTTGTAAACTATTTTTTTATTTTATTTATAATGGACCATTTTCTGTACAACCAATTACTATACGACTAGGTTCACCATTAGGCATCAGGCCTTTTAAGAAATACATTTAGTAGGTATTATAAATTAAAAAATACTTCAAAAATAGAGAAGGTTCTCAAATGGGTAATTTTCTTTGACGTTTTTATGGCAGATTTTCGAGCGGAGAACTGTCATTACTGTCATACTTTCCAAACAAAGTTTCCGTCAGAAAAACGTCAAAGAAATTTCCCCATTACCTGGGCGAAAACTGGTGCCACCTACCATCTCAGTTTTTTCAGCTCTGACAATGGAATCCATAAGTTAGTGGTCAAAATCGGTTCTTTTTAACCCCCGGCCCAAAAAGAGGGGTGCAAAAAGTTTGGCGTGTCTGTCTGTGTGTATGTGTGTCTGTCTGTGGCATTATAACTCTCGAACCACAAAGGGTATTACAGTTTTTTTTTTTCATTTGAAAACTGATTTGATCAAGCGCATTCTTAGCTATGTTTGATCGATATCGGTTCATCCATTCAAAAGTTATGGAGGTTGAAAGTGGTGATGACAAATCTAACTTAAGTAAATATGTCCAAGAGGAGTATCAAATGACAGAGCACGACATATATTTAAAATCTGTTTATTGAATGAAAATTGCATAATTTGTTCAAAAGTTATGGGGCTTGACCACTTTCAGACGGACAAAAAGTCATTTTTTAAGGAAACGCGCACTGGCATGATATTAAATGTTTAAAACGGAGAGAGTCAGCTCGCGACCACGACACATGTAACTGTGTTGAAATGTCGGGCAAACAACGAAGGTAAGCTGAATGCTTATCTTTGGTTAATCTTCGCGCTATAATACCCGTTTTAAACATTTAATATGGACAAAAAATCGATTTTATACAAATGTGTTCTAGTGGGGTATCAAATGGCACGACACGAACATTGAAAATCGGGAGATTTTCTAAACTTGCAATTTAATAGTCTGTTTAAAGTTATTGTGCTGCAAAGCTGGGGACATCTAAGGAACCAAACAGTCAGTACTCACGATAATAGTCTCTCCAAAGAGTGGATGCCACCAGGTGGCGTTGTCGATGGTGTAGAAGTTTGCTTCGAAGAACCAAGCTACGCTCGTCGTCTCCGTGGGCTCCGGCAGCGGTATGGCAATTGTCACGAAAACCTGCCCGTAACAAATAAATAAATATATAAATATTTTTACAACACCACACACATTGCCTTCATCCCATGTTAAGTAGCTAAAGCACTTGTGTTATGGAAATCAGACAACGAAAATATACTTTCTAAAGGATAGTATTTAAACGTGCATCAAAAAAGTCTAACCTAACCTAACTAAAATACTGACTTAGCGACAAAATTACTGATTTGCCATTCTGATGATAACTTTGGCTTTTTAGGTGTGCAAGTTAGTAATTTTGATGTACAGTTTATTATTTTCCTTACTTAAATACTTTTTTTTTCTTTTCTTTTAAATACATACATATATAAATAAAACACCCAGACACATCCAACAAGTACTTAAATGCTCATCACCTAAATACCTGCCAGCGGTGGGAATCGAACCCACGGCCCTACGGAGCAGAGGCAGACATGCTGACCATTACACCAACGGGCCCAACAATTTGACATCAATGACAGAAGTAGGAACGAAAAACAGGATTCATGTTTTGGATACCTATATTTATTCATTAATTTCATTTAATCACTATGAACAAGCGTTTGACCACCATCCTGCCTGATGTTAAGCATCGATGTGGTCTACGATGGAGCACCTATATTTATTTTAAAACCTTTTTTAAAACCAACATGAAGCAATATGATTATGATTATGAAATACTGGCATGTTCCATCGTTGGTACGTAAGGTTGCTGGGATAGACCCAGGTATTTTTATAATTATGCTAGATAGTTCTTTTTGTTCATGCCAATTACTATTATTTTTCTGTTTTTGGATCTAAGCCTCTTTCTCTATATATACAGGGTGGCTCATTCAAATCGGTCAGTATGGGAATGTCTGAAACTATAAGACATACGAACATTTGTTCTTAGGAACCATGTCACCGATTTTGATAAAAAGAAAAACTGCATTCATACTTTATTTGAAAAAAGAACTGTATTCAGCTCAGGAATCGAACCCGGTTGCTTTGAGAAAATAAACTTGCACTTTTCACTTTTTCTTTTTAAATATCGATTTTGTTGGTCTTAAGCCGTAAATGTCTTTATAAAACATGATGTTAAAAATGAATAAAATGCATTGTTTTGACATACTTTAATTTTTTAAGGAAACGCGCACTGACATGATATTAAATGTTTAAAACGGGTATTATAGCGCGAAGATTAACCAAAGACAAGCAATCTTTAATCTTCGCGCTATAATACCCGTTTTAAACATTTAATATACTTTAATTTATCATAGGAGGTGTTTGAAGTCTACGGAGGTCTCTCACTACGTACTCTCTCTGTCTACGGAGGCGTGTGTTCTGTCATTTCAAGGGTATTGGTGGACACCAATATTATGGTAAGGGGTAATTATTCTGACATTTTATGGGAATACTGTACCAGTATAATTCGAAACATCCAGAAGTCTGTTAAAGGAGATCCAACGGTTCAGGTGTTTTTGTTACATTATTGTTAGTCATCCGTTTTTCCTGGCATCTCATACTTCTAGTCTATCTTTCAATTCTACGGACCAATTTGACAGTTCCCATGCAAACAATTTTGTACTCTGCTGCAATCAAGTTAGAGTATATTTTACGAGATGGAGATCTTTGACAGTTTGTATTCAATTTTCAGTTTAATTTACATAGAAATAAAGTATCATATTGTCCGCACAGAAACTGTCAAATTTGTCCTTCGAATTAAAAAATAGACTTTAGAGACTCAATTTCGATCAACGATACCATTTTCTATCGAACTTTCAGTATCATAATTTAAGCTGCAATACGCTTGTCGTGTAAACTATAAAAGTTTTATATTTTAAATTGAATGGGGAGTATTATTTGCCTTTTTTCTGACAGATTTTCGGGCTGAGAACTGTCATTACTGTCATACTTTCTAAAAAAAATGGCAGTAATTACATTTCTTAGCCCGAATATCTATCAGAAAAATATCAAAGAAAATTCCCCATTGCTAAGGTTAAGGATTACTTAGTCGAAATGAGGCGAAATATTCATTCTAAAATTCCTCTCAAGTATAAAGGATCAAGTAGCATTTGTCTCGATCTAATCGCGTTTGCGCAAAAGAGACAAACTATAGCTGTATCGACGGTTCAGTAATGACTATTGTTTCAGAATGCAGGCCTTAGAGGGTTCTAGGACCATATCACGCTTATACAAAGAAATCTCGAGTATAATGAGGTGAAGGCTGTCGTACTTACCCCCCACTGAGTGCTAGGAGGTGTCAGAAGATATCGCTTTTCTCTTGTTCTGATTTCTTCAGCTACACCGCACGTTAACAATCTGAAAAATATTACATGCACAGTTTATTAGCTATACTTATTAGAATATCCCTGACAGTCTGTTATTTTGTACTTCTATCCTTCTCTGTGACTGGTGGAACGAGTGAGAGCGATATATCTGCTTAGCATCAGGTAGGTGGTAGGTAAAACACTTGTTCACTTTGTTTAAAAAAACATGCTGTCAAGTAATATACTTTTTCTTCTTTTTTTCGAGTCGACAGCGTGTGTGTCCTCAAATGTTCTGTGATCAATACTTGGCCACACGCACAGCGTTATCTATGGCCTCGTACAGGTCCTGCAGCGTGCAGGTGTCGGGGTACTAGAGTAATATACTATATTTAATATATGTTAGTTATCTAAATGAAAAATGTTGTTAGATCTTATAGATCGAATGTCCTATGCTGCAACAGCTTTGCAAAAATGCTTTTTAGACGAACCACCAAGTATCTATTGAAGCTCGCGCGGAAAAATAAATAAATATTTACAACAACACCGACATTGCCTTCATCCCATATTAAGTAGGTAGCTAAAGCACTTGTGCTATGAAATTCAAACAACGAAATATACTTACTTAAATACATTTTTTTTCACCAAACACCTAGACACATCCAACAAGTACTTAAAAGCTCACCTAAATACCTGTCAGCAGTGGGAATCAAACCCACGACCTTAGGGAATAGAGGCAGACATGCTGACCACTACATCAACGGGCCTGTCAACAAAGATCAACATAATACAACAGCTGCTGATGTCGTTAGTGTGACCTGTCAAAACAGTGACTTTTTGAGGGTAGATCCGGATTCGCAGCCAACCAGTGAACGACGCCGCCGCCGTACTCCAGTCAGCTCGCGACCACGACACATGTAACTGTGTCGAAACGTCGGGTAAACTACGAAGGTAAGTTAATTTTCGCGCTATAATACCCGTTTTAAACTTTTAATATCATGTCAGTGCGCGTTGAGAAAAACTGTTGTTATTTTTAGTTCACGTAAACAGTTAATTTTTTTGGAGAATTGGAGAGGCCTATGTCCAGCAGTGGACAGGTATGGGCTGATGATGATGATGAAACAGTTACATGCATTGCGCGAAGAAGATGAGTGCAGTTGGTGCATAGAAATCGTAAGACACCCGTCTCCTAGTAATATCTATCTCCAGTGCTAATAATGTATTTAACTATAAGTGGAAACTTAATTGGCTTAAGAAATCAAGTATTCATCTTAATTTCAGTATGTTTACATGTTTCCAATTTTGTATAAATAAATAAATGTAAAGGCATAATACAATAAAGGGTTTTCCGACTTAGTCTATACTAACTTCGAACCTTAAGGAATACCTTTACAATAGGGGGATTACACCAATTTTCTATACATATCGAGAGCTGTGCCCACATGTATTACATTTATACGATAAGAGGCGAAAGATATTTGTCATGATCGTGACAAGTGGAGTTCCACGATCTCTGCTTACCCCTCTGGGAAAATGACGTCACGTATATGTATATACAAGTAGCTAGAAATTAAGATATACACTTATGATGATACTGCTAATAAAAAAAATGTCATATACGTGACTTGAACATATACTTCATGTTAATTAACAATAATACGTTTTAGATCCTTCATGATTTGAAGGCACGAATCTGATATAGGCCTACAAAAAATACTTGTGCCAAAGTACCATTACGTTGAATTTTCATACGTTAAAATAATCATTCAAGATGCCTCTACGAGGTACCACCGTGTCCGTCCAAGTACAAAATCAGCAGACACGTCCCATACCATTGCATCGAGGAGTGAGACAAGGGGATGTTATTCTTTTAATTTCACACAGCTAATTGTTCACAAATGCAATGGAGGATATGTATTGGAAAGGACGTGGCATCAACATCAATGGCGAACACATCTCTCACTTGCGATTTGCAGACGACATCGTCATCATGGCAGAAATGCTGCAGGACCTTCAACTGATGCTGAATGACCTAGCTGATTCTTCTCTACGGATCGGCCTACGGATGAACTTGGGTAAAACCAAGGTCATGTTCAATGAACATGTTCTACCGGAACCGATTTCAGTTCACGGTACCGTTCTCGAAGTTGTTAAAAAATACGTATACCTTGGACAGACATTGCAGTTGGGTAGAAACAACTTCGAGGACGAGGTAAACAGAAGAATTCAGCTGGGTTGGGCAGCATTTGAGAAGTTACGTCGAGTCTTAACATCAGCGATCCCACAGTGCTTGAAGACAAAGGTCTTCAATCAGTGTGTCCTACCTGTAATGACATACGGAGCTGAGACGTGGACACTGACGGCACGGCTGGCCCACAAGCTCCAAGGCGCACAGCGTGCTATGGAAAGGGCTATGCTCGGCGTTTCTCTGAAGGATCGAACCAGAAATGAAGTGATCCGACAGAGAACCAAAGTCATCGACATAGCTCATCGTTTTAGCAAGCTGAAGTGGCAGTGGGTCGGCCATATTAGCCGTAGAACCGATGACCGTTGGGGAAAACGAGTTCTCGAGTGGAAACCGCGTCTCGGCAAACGGAGTGTAGGACGCCCTCAGGCAAGGTAGACTGATGATATACGCAAGATGGCTGGCAGAAGCTGGATGCGAGAAGCCGAAAACATATCACAGTGGCGTGCAATTGGAGAGGCCTATGTCCAGCAGTGGACAAGTATGGGCTGATGATGATGATGATGATGAAATAATCATTACTTTTCCTATCCTATATTATTATTTTACTTTGACGTTTATAATAAATAAAAAAATATTCGGCAATTTGACCGGGTTCAGTCGACATTCACTTACATAATTGCTCAGCTTAGAAGAGAAAAGAAATCATTTAATCTTATTCTAATACTGACTGTACATAATGTATTCATCAACATCCATAACGTCCACTGCTAGACGAGGGCCTCCCCCAATGAGATCCGTAATTTGGGGTGAAATGCCAGTAATCACCACGCTTGGCAGTCGGGTTGGCGATCGCAGTGGTGTTGTGGTTTAACTCACAGAGAGCGCTGCTGGCCGTTCTCTGGAGAGCTCCTTCGGTCGCCTCTTACGACCCCCATGACGGGAAATGTTGGGCTGGGGTGGTGACACATGTATTCTATTCGCCGTCACCACTTAATCCCATTTAAATACCAACACTTTCTCCTTTTTGCCTCCGTCTTCCAAATTCAAGAACATTCAGCCTGCATAATATTCAAAGTTTTTAATTCCGTTCTAAAGAAAATCTAAAATGAAATATAATAATATGCTAGTGGAAGCCCCATGCTTTCACTAGCATCACTATTAATAGCGAGGGAATATGTAATTAAACAGTAGTGTTATCACGAATAACATTTTCTGACAGCGCAACGATTTTTTTTAATTAAAATATTACACACAAAAATATAAGCCATTCTCATATAAATATAGCATTGGCTGTGAAAATAGCATAAGTAATTAAGTTCCTAGTCACAAACAGAAAGAAATTTCTTAAAAGTAACAATAATTTCGCCAATATCTATGATTGCTCAATCACCGTGATTGTATGTAAATAATGGTTTCGTGGATCGTAATTGATTTGACATCGCAATTAAATTAGCACGAACGACCTGTGATTGGCTAATAACGGGTCAGCCAACCACAAAAAAGGGGGGGG
>SJJU01003061.1:0-28204 GCA_012932125.1 Conopomorpha cramerella
TTCCATTGTCACATGTTAGTTACCGTACTCCTCCGCAACGGCTTTACCGATTTTTACCAAATTTTCTATGCGTATTCAGTAGGTCTGAGAATCGGCTACTATCTACTTTTTATGCACCTACCAGTTGTATTTCTCCCAATACACTGGGTAGAGAGGCAACATCATCATCTGCGACATGACGTCCAGGCCCTCGTCCAGGGGCCTCCCCTAATGATTATTATGATAATTTGGAGCGAAATGCCAATAATCGCCACGCTTGGCGGGTTGGCGATCGCAGTGGTGTTGTGGTTTAACTCACAGAGAGCGCTGCTGCCCGTCCTCTGGAGTTCCCTCGGTCGCTTCACACGACCCCCACGACGGGAAAAGTCAGGCTGGGGTGGTGACACATGTACTCTATTCGCCATCACCACAGGCAACTTATTATGGCAAAAAGAATGTTTGCCGGGACAGCTATAAATAAAACACCCAGACACATCCAACAAGTACTTAAGAGCCACCCATGTACCAACCTGTCGGAACCTACGACCGTACGAAATAGAGGCATACATGCTAACCACTACACCAATCCGTCAATCTCTTTCACACCACTATAGAAAGAGCGAGACGTAAGACGTGCGATGCAAAATTACGTTTTCAACTATGAATGAGCACAGGTTACAGCGAGCTAGGCGACTATGCAGTCTGTGCACATGGTTCAATACGCGGTTAATAAGCAAACGCTTTGTTTAACAAAAAGTGCCAGAGTAAGTTGAGCTATGACCCCATAAAAAGATATACACAATACAGCTCAGGGATGAAGGATGAGCTGTGGGCTCTAGTCTAGTCAGAAAATCGAGTATTTACACAATTACACAACGCCCTCTGGGGGATATGTCGGTTAACAGGATTACATGAGATATTGTTTAGATTATTTTATACAATGTATATGGTAGGTTACGGTTATACGGTTGTAATAAAGGCCTTCGGATTGACAAGACAGAATCAAAATACGCTATTAGAGCATCTCACAATAACACAAAAATCTATTTTAAGGTTAGTATCCAGTAGCCGGACTCGAACCCGCGTTCTCCCGGTTAAAAGTCAAGGATCCGGACCAACTGGACCACAGACGCTTCTTCCTTTATCTTATATATAAAAATCAACGCCACTTTTCGTTGTCATTCCATAACTCCGGAACGGGTGGACCGATTTCGCTAATTCTTATTTTGTTGTGCTCACTAATGACAGCAGAAGGTTCTTATGTAAGAAAAAAATGACATCTACTAGGTACTGCTAGGCACAGGCCACCCTGGAGGTTATACTAATTTTATATTCATGTTAATAGTTCAGACAGGACAACGTCTATCGAGTCCACTAGTTCTTTATAATATTAGACTAGTCAACTTATCACCTAGTTTAATCGAACAACGACTTCAGTAGGGTCAATATTATTTAGGCACGTGTTGCACGTAAAGTACGCGGGTAAATATTTACAGACATTCCGGAGAGTGAAAAGTCCCGTCTGTACCGTTTTCGAAGGTACCAAATTTCATCACCTCACACCGAACATTGCCCACAGTGACCTGTGCTTGTACAACCTACTTCTTTGTATTGTTTTAATGAAAGTACCTTTGAGTATTGAATGGAAAAATACTGGGCTCGAGAATTTTGTAATAGCGATGAACTTGAATGAGTTTAGGGTATTTGGAATTCCTCTTAGTTTTGCCGAGACAACTTGTATTTATCTATTTGTAAAATAAAAATAATAATAAATACATTTCACGCCTTTTAATCCCAAAGCGGCGTAGGCAGAGGCACTTGTTAAAGGGGCACTTGTAAAAGGGGGTGACAGGGAGTCCATCGCCGTTATAGGGTTTACAGTTTTACACTCCTTGTGGTGTGCGGGTTTCATCACGATGTTGTCCTTCACCGTACGAGAGTTGCGTTGCGTACATAAAAAGAGTCCCATTGGTATACGTCCAGTAGCCGGACGGAAATCTGACCAAATGGACCACAGAGGCTTTAATTTATTTGTTTTAATACTATATTGCAATACAAACGGATAAAAATGTACCGATCTATACCAAATTTTATATGCGTATTCAGTAAGTCCAAGAGTCGGCTACTATCTATTTTTTATGCATGTACCAGTTGTATTTCTCCCAATACACTGGGTACAAAGGCAACTTATTATGACAAAACAAATGTTTGCCGGGACAGCTAGTTTTTATATAAATAGATTCGGTCGCGATTTACTTGACTGTTAACGTTAAAGTATGAAAAACTGAAACTAAGCCACAACCATTATTCATATTATTATTATAATTATCCAGTCAGCTGAACTCAGTCATATTAGCTACTGGAAACAACGCACGCACCACCTTACTATTGTGCCTACCTACTTCATGTAGGTACATACAGTGAGAGCTTTGCTGCTATCCCCCTGTGCAGTACAACTAACTGATCTTGATCTTTGTTAAACGCTAAACATTATGATACTAGCAGCTCAAGGGAAAGTATTTTCTGTTCACACATTAATGTCACTAACTAAGTTTATACTTGAAGTAAAAGGTCTTGATACTTTTGTTGATTGGAATTTAATTGTGTATCTGTAAATATGTAATATACGTACCTCAAGTAAGAATGCCGTTTATTTAAAAAATAAACGTGATAGTCATAGCTTAGTAGTTAGTTGTACATGTGTCGAAACGTCGGGCAAACAACGAAGGTAGGCTGAATGCTTATCTTTGGTTAATTTTCGCGCTATAATACCCGGTTTAAACTTTTAATATTATCACAACACTAATTAAATTTTAGTGAGGGTCTCGTGCTTACGCTAAATACCTACAAACTGGTCTAAGTTGTGCTTACGACTTTACGTTAAAGTTTAACTTTTTTTATGAATCGTGGTAAGAGTTGATGAGGGAGACCAAAGAAGGTATGGATGGACTGTGCGAAAAATGATATGTGCGTGAAAGGTGCAACTGCAGAGATGACGAATGATAGAGATGAATGGCGAAAAGAAACGTGTTGCACCGACCCCACCTAGTGTGGGATAAGGGCAGGAAAATGATGATGATGATTATGGTAAGAGTTGATGATGTTGTGACGTATTATGACGTGAAATAAACCTCATCTACTGACTTAAATACAAACACAAATCACGGATTGTAAAGATTTATTGTAACTACGAGCATAACTCGAGCTTACGTCGGCCTACGCTCCTGTTGCATCTTGATAAGCGCATTCACAACACTGTTGTGTTACACCCCCGCATCTATATTTCGGTTAATTCAAATTAGCTACTTGCATGGGAGTAGATGAGTTAATATTCACTATCATCATCATCATAAAGAAAAAGAAAATCAGTCCATATTCGTCCACTAATGGACATAGGCCTCTCCAATTGCATGCCCCTGTGATGTGTTTTCGGCTTGCGCATATCATCAGTCCACCATGCCTGAATGCGTCTTACGCTTCGTTTGCGTAGAAGCGGTTTCCACTCGAGAACTCGTTTATACCAAGGGTGATTGGTTCTACGGCTAATACCTATGGCCGGCCCACTGCCACTTTTGCCAATATTTATTTCTTAAAAGCGGCCCGCCCCGGCTACGTTATTGTGCAATGCTGATGCTAAGTGTTTCTCTCCTATATTATGTATATAATATACACATAAGCTTTCCTATGGAATCTCTCTAACTTGTAAAAGAAACCCCATTAAAATACGTAGTTCGTCAAGATAGGCTACATAAGGTCAAACAGCCTATTAATTTACTATAAAATACAATTTATATACGTACTGATAAAGAAAACGGAGTAAATAAGCTCTGACTTCCGTTTGTAAGAAAAACTCATACTCAGTGATTGAAATAGCATGCCGACCTCCTCCTACTAAAAACAGAAATATGAATGCCTGTGTTTGTTACTTCTTCACGGAAGAACTGCTGATCGGATTTTATCGAAGTTTACTGCAGATGCTGGATATACTGCATAGACATATTCGATATTGTATCCAGTTTTCCAGATTGCTATATTTCTTATTCTTTTATATTTTATATATTTCCAGGGTAGGTAAATTTAGTAGGTTTTGTATTACCCCATACCCTATAGCGGCGATGGGCTCACCCCCTGTCACGTTGGGTTAAATAAGCTTGGTGAACTGTGGGCATTTGCTTACTAAGCAAGTGCCTCTGCCTACCCCGCTTTGGGATTAAAAGGCGTGAAGTGTATTTTTTTTTGTATTACCCCAAATTGATTATTATTTCCTGGATTTGGATATTATTAACCGAAGTTCTCAATGAAATGTGATAAAGCAGGTCCGAACCAACGCCGCGGGACACAGCTAGTTTCATAACAAAATAAGAACGACGCATGATTTACGACTACACGATTCTTGATTTAGAGAATAGACTCATCTTTAAACTCCTCAAAGAAAAGAGCGACGTGAGACTCTTTGATAATAATGGCATAGAAACGTTGATTCTAATTAGTAATGACGTTGGATTGCAAATAAGTAATGTTCAGCCCCGTTCAAAGCTTTGAAATAAAACTAGGTAGATGTTCAAACGATTTTTTCTGAAGTTTGTTGCAAAAGCACTGAATTGCAGCCATTATATTTTGTAGTTAATTGATATAATAATACGGAAATCCAACGAAATGTAAATCGAAGCAGGTTTATCAATTTTGTTTTAAAATGGTTTTACTCGTGCCCTATTTAACATATTTCATACACACACTTCACGATGGATTCCCAGAGGGATAGGCAGAGGCTAAGGATCTAAATTGACATATATCTCTCGAATACTTTTTCACGCCACTTTCCATCACCGAAAGGGCCGGCCGGCGTCTGTTCACCTTTACATCACCCATATACCAATCTAAATCTCTTTTCGTCAAGTAGTTACATCCTCCTCTCATTTTTCAATATAATTAAAAAATAGCCACATAATAAGTAAACCAACATTAAATTCCAATAATTGGCGGATTTCATGAAACGCAATTTTTCAATAAAAAATCAAAGAAAAAATCACAAATCGTTTCATTTACTGTAAATTATAATATCTAGTTTTGTAAATATTGTACGATACATTATTCGTCAAATGTTCCAACCTACAACATACTCTCCAATCCAGGAAATTCTCGGTGTTTTATTTTTATTATCTTTACACGTTGGTCCGTTGGACAATTTATAATTTCGTTTTGTATCCTCTATTGGCCTAATATTTGGTTTATTTTCTAACGGTGACGAGCTCAGCTTGTACAAAACTTCACCCACTATGTACCTACCTGTACTACGTAGGCGGAGAGAAGTGCATTTCGGGTCCTAAACGATAGAAGCCATCTGTCATATTGTAACCAGTATAAGAATAAGAGATTTAAACAGTAATCCTTCAAGCTTGTTTAGCGACTAAAGGGGCTATTAAGGGATCTTAAATGGTTTCGGGAATTTATCTATAAATAAATCGATGCGCACGTTAAATTATTCACTCTTTAGTAACCGTGACGTCCCGATAATTTAATGGGCCGAATGGATGTTCGGATGTGGATATTTAAAAGGGAAAGAGGGATATCGCTTGCACGGGAAATGTATCAAAATGTCAAATTCTCTAGTGGGGCTTTCAAATTGTTAAACAAGACAGCATTGTTACGGAAAATGACTTTAAGTGAGATTTATAACATAATCTACGACTTTGGATGGAAATATAGGTAGATAGATAATTTGTTTTTTTTTCTGTAAAAGTGTTGTCGAATAGAAATATAACATTTATTTATATAAGTTATGTTAATTCCACATTGGGTTGAATTTAATTTTACTACGGGTATTATATCTATCTTAATTTCTTTAGAAAATCTATAATTTGCATTGTCAAAGCGAATTGCAGAAATACCTACCTACATTATTTAGTTCTAATATTATTTGAGAATTCAATAGAGAAATTGTATTATAGATAGAGCTTTCTCTATCCTTGTCACTTTCTGACGTTAGGCAAATAGACAAGATGTGATGTGTGAGTCCATAACCATAGCAGCATAGTCACAAGTGTTAGGTCTAACAAGGAAAACGAAAGCAAGTTTGGTTAATTTGTCCTTTTATTCCCAATTCCTCCTATCGTCCCGTCTCTTGTCTGTTTTGTCAGTCTCAGTGTCACTATCATTGTCTTATTCTGTCGTAGTCATGTCAAGTCAGGAAGTCTTGTACAAAGGCCGCGACAAGTATACCGCCATCGCTGGTATTTTACTTTGAGATCATGTTATCGTGTAGGAAGGAATATTCCCGGCTATTATAATGAACCGTAGGTATTTTGACATTCGTTCCCATTTTTTCAATTTATACCTACTAATAGCTCTACCCCGCTGTGTTAAACATGTAAAATACATTTCGTATGTTACTTCTAATACCTCCAAGAATTATGTTTACGAAGTTTTATTATGATCGGTTTGCAAGCGAAAACAATTTTTGTGAGAAAGTGTAGCAAAAAAACTTAAGTTTTTATGCTTTGCATTCACATTTATAATCTAGGATTTACGACATTATAATCCAGGCCAAACTAACGAAGAATTAAACCATTAAAGCTGCTCGTAATTTATTTTCGTAAACAAGGAAATAAATTAATGTCTATATAAAGTATCAAACGCGTCTGGTCACACTACACCGCGTACCACACGCATGTAACCTGAAACTATAGTCTATGCAACCACAACAGCTCTGTACGAGAGATGCCTTCCCCGTGGGGTTATTCACCGCGCACAGTTTTGTTCCCCAGCTTTTTTTTCCCCCCTCTCACTGGCCATTTTGCATGTTCCTTTTTTTTTTTCAATCTCCCATTGACTAAGATATCTGTTACGTGTGTTAATTTCCACAGGCGACGGGGTACCAGAGGGGAGATGAGGGGGCGAAGGGGGAGCTCGTGTGGCCCGGTACGAGTCGGCAATGTGTAATATGATCCTTGGTGCTGTTATTGTGTTTTTTTTTTGTTGGCGAATTTAGAGAATGTAGGTGTACTTACCTATTTTGTGTCGTGGAGGTCTGATATATGAAAAGAAGGATAGAGTCTGGCCAGTTCAGTGTTCCAAATTTAAAACATTCAAAATCTTTTTTATTCTTTTAGACATTGATGTGCCGCGATTCTCTGGTTAGGCTGTGTTCTTCGGTAAACTTACTGTGGTATTTCGAAAATTCCTAGAGAAGCCTTCAATTTATTTAATTTTAATTAAGATTTTATATCGCAATAAACTATCGTGTAGTGACGTTAAAGTGTGTGTAGATAAATAAATTTTAAAAAAACCTAATGTGTTCATTGCAGCGCCCCAATCGGGGCAACTAAGTTTTAATCGCATTGTCCAAATACCTACACCTATATTTACCTACACCTGTATTTTACACTTAGTTGCAATAAAGTTTTGAATTTGAATTTGAACCACATCAGATTAAAGATACTCCATGGATCAAAGTAGCACTAAGTTACTATACTCACTTTCCATCTAGAAGCCGCTGCCGGTTGTGCCGGGCGTGGAAGTCCAGCAGTTCGGCGATGAGTCCCTCCTGCAGCATGGAGTCAACGCGGCTGTTCAGACGCTCATCGTGGACTTTCTGCAGGCAAAAAAGAAAATCTATCAGAACTCCAGAAGTCTAGGGGCCTTGGCCCTGCAATCAAGGAGAGTGTGTGTTTGATATTGTTTGTATTAGGCGTGTACCCAAGACATCATCATTATCAGCCTATACCTGTCCACTGCTGGACATAGGCCTCTCCAATTGCACGCCAAGACATATAAGTCTCTTTTTCAGAGTCTGTTGTATGCTACGCAACGCTCAGACGGTAAAAGACAATATCGTGATAAAAGTCGCAAATCACACCTTGTATGAAACCAACACACAACAAAAGTGTCTAGGGATCAAGAACATTTTTCGATCTAAAAAATAATCTAATTTATTTTAATAATCTAATCTTCTGGATTAGTCTCCTACCTCATTCCCCATGCCTGTATCAATGACTTATCACTAAATTTTGAATAAATTATATATTCATTCAGTTTTTGTAAAATAAATTATTGATTGCAATCTTCTAAAATGTAATTGATCCCTAGACACTTTTGATGTGTGTACATTAATTGGTTGGTATTTTACTGGAGACACACAGCAGCCCTAGCACGCGCGACAAGAAAGACACGACATAGAACAAACACGCGCTGTGATTAGGGTTGCCAACCGTACTCTAAAATAGAGTATTGTACTCTATATCATGTAAGCGTACTCTATAATCTATAACTCTAATAGAGTACGCTAAAATACTCTTTTTCTACACATTTTTCGTAGTCATATAATATTATGCAAAAACCCATAATAAAAACCAAAAAAGTCGACTACGTACTGTACTGTTAATATGTTGGTAACCCCAAATATCCTCTACTAACCACATTCGGACGGTCTTGAACGCAGCCACTGTCATTACGTCAATCGTGTCAATGTCATGTCATGTCACAAGTTATTGAGAAAGTCATTGAGGTTAGTTTTGTTTGTGACCATAGTTTGTGACTCACTTAGTGTTTGTTTGTTTAGAATACTTTTATCCAATATACTTTTATCTGTTATGGATGACGTGATTGACGAACATGTTAACGCCGATCAAGCATCCTGTGCTCATAATGATAACGCAAGCACGGGCACCCCATCTAAAAAGCGAAAAGTTTTGACGAGGAAAAAAAGGCCACAGAAGTACACACAACTTTGGGAAAATTCAAAAAAAAAATTCATGGCTGAGAAAAGACCCAGAAAGTGATACAAATGCAAAATGCGTTATCTGTGGTGTAGTTTTCTCTATTTCATCAGCTGGAGTTGGACACGTAAGTAAGACTGTTTATTACGATTTTCATTTAGTTCACGGAGTGTTTAATTTTTCTTCTGTATGCTAGGCTATCTGTTGTGGTTATGGTACTTGTGGTGAGTTGGCTGGTTGTGAGCATGTGGATAGAATTGGGCTTATGTTATGGTGGCACTAGCAGTCGTTTAATTGGATTTGCTAATGTTGACAAAAATGTTTTGTGTGTGTGTGCTTTTGTTGGTGTCTTGGTGAAGGTGCATGCATGCATCATCTATTTTAAATCTTTCCAGATAAAACAACATCAAGATACAAAACAACACAAAGCTAAAACTGAATTAAAAAGAACATCAGGAGTTCTACAAAAGTTTTTGACTCCAGCTTCAATTTCAAGACCAGTATCTGAAAATGACAATGTTACAGCTGCTGAATTAGCTTTATCATTTCATACAGTTAAACATAATTTATCCTATAATAGCATGGATTGCTCCGTTAAACTTGATAAAATAATATATGTTGACTCCAAAACTGCTACTAACATCAAATTAGCTAGGACTAAAATGGAAGCTCTGGTAATGGAGGTTCTTGGACCTTATGCTCTTGAATGCGTAGTTAATGATTTAAAAGATGAAAACATATATTTCTGTCTGCAAACGGATGCATCCAATAAAAAAAACATCAAGTTATTTCCTTTAGTAGTACAATATTTTACAGTGGAAAAGGGAATACAAAACAAACTTTTAGATTTTTACGAAAATGCTAATGAGAGTGCTGATGGCATGTTTGCTGCTATAAAAAAATCTATGGATATGTATAATATCCCTTTTAATCGAGTATCTGGCCTTAGTGCAGATAACACAAATTCAAATTTTGGTGTGCATCACTCATTATACACTAATATGGTGGATGTAGCACCGGATATTGTAAAGGGTAATTGTCACGCACATATTGTGCACAACTGTGTGAAACATGGAATGGGTTTTCTAACTTATGATGTTGAAAATGTTATATTAAAAATATATAGCCATTTTTCCGTGTCAGCTTGTAGGAGAGAAGAACTAAAAAAATTTATTGCTATAGTTGAAGGAGACTTTCATGAGCTTAAGAGACATATTGGCACTAGGTGGTTATCATTACTCCCTTGTATTGATACTATATTATTAAATTGGCATCCAATATGCAATTATTTTAAAAGTCTTGAGGATTGCCCTATGATAATTCAAAATCTATTGATGTTAGATAGTAAGCATGATTTAATTGAAATTTATCTACATTTTGCCAGCCATATTTTAAATATATTTCACAAAACTATTAAATCTCTGGAAGGTAACTCTGTCACAATTGTAGATGTTTTTGGTTTAATGGAAAATTTAAAATCAGAATTACTGCAAAGACAGAAAGACAACTATTTTGGCTATACAACAAAACAGAAATTAAAAATTATTGAACAATCATCACCTGATTTATTTAATCAGATTAATACAAATTTTTCATTGTGTATAGACAAATGTTTAATTTATTTACAAAAATGGTTTGATTTTAGTAGTGATAACTGGCTATATTCACTAAATACACTATCTTTAAGAACTAATGTTGAATTTAATCATTTAGAACAAATTGTGGAAGGAAAACTTAACTTACAAAGACTAAAAATACACATGGACAGTTTATATTCAGAAATTATAATTTTAAAGAAACTGAATTGTTAAATAACTCAGATTTTATGCAAAAATCCACTGCAGAAAAATGGCAATTTATTTTTAAAAAGTGTCCTGACGAATTTGTTTGTTTGAAAAAATTATTGGCTATATACTCTCTGTTCCCGCCACTTCAGCATTTACTGAAAGAGTCTTTTCGATCATGAATGTGAAGTGGCGAGAAGAGAGAAACAGAGCTTCATTGAAATTAATTAAAAATGAGCTCTTGATCTATATAAATTTAGAGTTAGAATGTTTGGACTCGTACAATTATTTCAAAAACAATGGAACATTGTTAAGTGCTGCAAAAAGTACAAAATAATATGTTTTTAAAAATATAAAATAAATGATACTCTTTTTTTTAAGTCCATACTCTTTATTTACCTCCTTTGAAATCAGATATACTCTATTTCTTCTAAAAAAAGTTGGCAACCCTAACGTTACGTTACCCTTACAAAAACCCTATCTTACTTACTATGGTAAGTCTAAGTAAAGGGTTAGCCTAAGATTTATTAGGCTAACCCTTTAAGTTACCTACTCTTGGCAGCCAGCGCGGCGTCGCGCGGCGGCGGCGGCAAACTCAAAGGCTCAAAGCACTTCGGCTGAGCCGCGATGCGACGCAATGCAAAAGTATACCTTATTGAAATAACGATTTGTTACATTTTGGCGCGGGCGCGGACGCTACAGCGGAACAAGTGGCGACGTGTTTATAGGTATATTGTTTTGCAGTTCGGTTCCGATTTGAAATTTTGTCATTCATCATTGCGCTTGCTACAGGGAATGCTATTTTTCGGAAAGACTGAATTATAAGTATATATCTGTAGGGGCTCAGGTTGCTAACAAAGCAACTCGCCATATACATCGGTTTGCCCGTGTATAGAGTCAGTCGACTTTGGGTCGCGAGCTAGGTAACTTGTGCCTAGTTAGTAAGGAGACAAATAAAGTATGAGTGAAATGGACTATCCATTTATTTGTTTAACCACCATCTCCGGATAGGGTAGACATACCCTAAACTGGTGACCCCGCGTTCTACATGCGATAGAAGTGAAAATTGCAAGTGTTTGGTGTAGAATCAAGATGTCGAAACCAAATCAGCCTACTGCCGGCGCTGTGAAAGAAGAGCAGGCCGGACTGTCTGCCATTGCGATGGCAGCTCGAGTCACGGAGTTCTGGAAGGAATTACCCAGATTGTGGTTCGCGCATTTCGAGGCTGCGGTGGACCCGCAGAAGCAGAGCGACGAGTCAAAATTCCAAATGGCGGTGGCAAGGTTAGGCAAGGACGCCTTACAACAGGTGTCCGACTTAGTGCTGAACCCCCCAGCCACGCAGAAATATGCCGCTCTCAAGGAACGCCTGCTCCAGGTATTCGAAGAGTCCCCCGAAAGGCAGTTCCAGCGGCTAGTTGGGGAAATAGATCTCGGAACGCAAAAGCCCTCCCAATTACTCAGGAGGATGAGAGAACTGGGCCGGAACTGCCAGGCCAGTGAAGAAACAGTGCATAGCCTGTGGATGTTTAGGCTGCCAGCGGCGATACGCACCGTCATAGCTGTGTCCCAGGACCAGAAGCTGGACAACTTGGCGGCCATAGCCGACAAGGTTGCGGAGACCTAGCAGCAAGGACAGCTACCCGGGGAGGTTGCAGCAGTAGGAGCCAGTGGCTCGGCTGCGCCCTCGGGTCAAGGGATGGACTTCATCCTCTCTACGATGAACAAGCTATTGTTAGAAGTAGCAGCGCTGCGAGTTGGGGCTCAGCCCAGAAGCCCAGGACCATTCAGATCGCAGAACCGCAGCAGGTCGCGGTCAAGACGACCCTTCGGAAGGCGTGAGAGGACGCCCAGCAGAACACCAGCCAGCGCGGACTGGTTGTGCAAGTGGCATATTCGTTATGGAGCAACAGCACATAACTGTGAGGACCCCTGCAATTGGAAAAAGGGCCAGGGAAACTAGTTGCGGCCGCCTCCGGAGAGACGGGAGAGCAAGTTGCAGCCGTAGAAAACCATCGTCTCTGTGTCTTCGATAAAAAAAATATGTTGAGGACACAGGTGCTAATGTGTCAGTGGTGCCAGTTTCAAAGTTTAGACATCTGAAGTGCAAAAATGACGCTAATTATAGACTGTATGCAGCTAACGGATCGGAAATACAAACATTTGGTATAGTGACGCTAGAATTAAATTTAAATTTAAGGTCATTGAGATGGAACTTTATAGTAGCAAGTGTGAGTCAGCCGATACTGGGCGCAGTTTTACTCAATCATTTTAAATTGTTAGTAGATTTAAGCTCAAAAAAACTGATTGATAAGGTTACAAGTTTGACTGTGTCTGGCCCTCTGATAGCGAGTAGTGCACCTACTCTCAGTACGTTTGATTCAAGTAGTCCGTGTAAACACATTCTGGAGAGGTTTCCAAGTATTACACAGCCAACGAATTATAAAGAACACACGAAACATAATGTATTTCACTACATAGAGACAACAGGTAAACCCGTGTACACGAAAGCTAGGCCTCTCCCCGCAGACAGGTACAATCTAGTGAAAGAAGAATTCAAGCTGATGCAGGAAGCGGGCATTTGTAGGCCTTCCGAGAGCGAGTGGGCCAGCCCTCTGCATGTCGTGCCGAAAAAAGACGGAAAACTTCGTCCATGCGGGGACTACAGGCGCCTTAACGCGATAACGAAGCCCGACAGGTATCCGATTCACAGGATCCAGGACTTCACAATTGGACTGGCAGGTAAAACCATTTTTTCCCGTATTGATTGCAATCGTGCCTTTCATTAGAGGTTCACCCCCAGGATATTGAGAAAACGGCAATTATTACGCCGTTCGGGTTGTTCGAATTTCCTAGGATGACGTTTGGCTTGTGTAATACAGGTCAAACTTACCAAAGATTCATGAATACAGTGGTTCTCAAAGATATAGAACGTTTTTCGCTACCCGATCATAATGTTAAGGGGGAGACAGAGACTCAGTTGTTTTGTTATATTGATGACGTAATTATTGCCAGTGAGTCTGAAGAGAGTCATGAAAAACATCTGGAATTGATTTTTGATTCACGACCGGCGGCCAACGCGGCGGCCAGGCCGCCGGCCATGCCGCCGGCAAATGCATCTTTTACCTGCGGCACGCGCGGCTTTTGGTGCCGGCGGCAGTTTGCTTGCGGCTTCGATACGGTGTGGTAGTGTTGTCGTATTCATTTAAATAACGAAATGACAGAATTTAACTGGGATGATAGTGCAGTACTTTTATTAATAGAAAAGTATCAAGAAAATGAACTATTGTGGAACCCAAGGCATATGGATTTCAAGAATCGCAACAAAAGAAATGATGCTGTTAGGGATATTGCTTCTGTGTTCAACATAGCATCATCAGAAATTGAGAGAAAACTGAAGAATTTATCCAGCCATTATTTTCGAGAAAAACGCAAATATGAAGAATCTAAAAGGAGTGGATCTGGACGGGATGATGTTCAATTGCCGAAATGGTTTGCTTATAAAGCGTTATCATTTCTTAATGACAAGAATGCACCGGTACCGACTCTGAACAGCCACACACCTAGTGTAAGTACCCATCAAATTCTTATAATTAAGTAGACTAGTTGGTCGACCATAATTTTAAACCCTCCGGCTGATTAGGTATTATTCTAAAAATGTACCGATTAAGATACTGTACTAACTCTAAAAAGTACTTTTCCCAAAATGACTGATTTTCTTACTAGCCTTTCATGGCTACGTCTTATATTATAAATGTCTGATAGATTGAGTACAGTTAGCAGCTATACAAAGTTTCGCAAAACAATGGATCTCACTACCAACATCAATTATAAGCTGTTCCAACGAGAAGCACGAATAATGCTATTGAGGGCTGGCACAAACGCCTAAATGTTCGCATGCCTCATAAGCCCACCATCATAAGGTTTCTGTACAAACTACTGAAAGAGGCGACGTACCTATCAAGACACACGAATTCGTAATGCCATGTTCAGCTCAGCTTCAAGGAATCGTCTTGATATTGTCTTTCGCCAACGAATTATAAAGAACACACGAAATATAATGTATTTCACTACATAGAGACAACAGGTAAACCCGTGTACACGAAAGCTAGGCCTCTCCCCGCAGACAGGTACAATCTAGTGAAAGAAGAATTCAAGCTGATGCAGGAAGCGGGCATTTGTAACCCTTTAAGTTACCTACTCTTGGCAGCCAGCGCGGCGGCGCGCGGCGGCGGCGGCAAACTCAAAGGCTCAAAGCACTTCGGCTGAGCCGCGATGCGACGCAATGCAAAAGTATACCTTATTGAAATAACGATTTGTTACATTTCGGCGCGGGCGCGGACGCTACAGCGGAACAAGTGGCGACGTGTTTATAGGTATATTGTTTTGCACTTCGGTTCAGATTTGAAATTTTGTCATTCATCATTGCGCTTGCTGCAGGGAATGCTATTTTTCGGAAAGACTGAATTATAAGTATATATCTGTAGGGGCTCAGGTTGCTGACAAAGCAACTCGCCATATACATCGGTTTGCCCGTGTATAGAGTCAGTCGCCTTCAGTCGTGCCTAATGCAGGATAATGCACGCCCACACACAGCTCGCTGCGTAGATGACTACCTGTCAGAGGTCGGCATCCAAAAAATGGAGTGGCCAGCAAGAAGTCCAGACATGAATCCCATAGAAAAAGTCTGGGATATGCTTAAGAGGAAAGTCAGAGCTAGTCTTAACCCTCCACAAAACCTTCGCGAGCTGAAGATAGCACTGGTGGCTGCCTGGGAGGAAATCCCCCAGGTAGACATTAAAACATCATACAGAGCATGCCTGACCGCATGCAGTTATTAGAGCTAGAGGAACAATCGCTATTCATTGGCAGTAAGGTGGTGCTTTTTTATATTTTCAAATTAAAGTTAGTGTGTCTTTGATTTTAAGTTAGTGTATTGTTTGAAGAAAAATCGGGCTTTTTGATAAATTACAAAATAATCATCGAAAGACGGCACACCCCCCATTTTTTTGATGTCTCATGCGTACCTTGCAACCTTTCAAGTGTCCTATTACAGAATCTGCTCATAGAAATGACAGAAAAACTACGTCACGACAGTGTAATGTCATTTCCGGTAGTGTTTTGGGAGTTTAGGATTGTCAGAGGACCGATATGGGAGTTTAGTCGGCGCAATCAAAGAAATCTTTTATTATAAAGAAAGATTTTATCGAAATTTATAGAAGTCATCCATGTCTTTGGCAAATCAAAAACAAAGGTTATCATAATAGAGACAAAAAAGAAGCGGCTTATAGATTACTAATAGAAAAACTTAGAGAAATTGAGCCAGATGCGAATAAAGAAGTAGTTGTAAGAAAGATCAATAATTTAAGAAGCAATGTTAGGAAGGAAAGGAAGAAATATGACCAATCTTTAAAGTCTGAGGCATCTGCAGATGATGTTTACCGTAGTAAACTGTGGTACTACAATTTGTTCGATTTGGTTCACGATCAATGCACTCCTAGGGAATCTTCATCCAACTTAGATAGCGATAACGAGGAATGAGGGAGTATGAAATACTCCGTAATATATTATTTTATTAAGTTGAATACATATAACACATTTTGTTCTACCTTCATTTTAAATTACACCAAAACTTATAACTTGTATTTGGAACTACCTTCTTCGCTCGTTCAGCCTAATTTAATTTACATAATCATTTTGCCATAGTACCTTTCCCTCCTGATTGAAATAATTCATAAAATTGTTTCGAACTTCGCGGGGTTCAAAGTATTTCCTGGGTTTCTTCTTTCCAAGTTTTCCATGGCACTATCCTTCCGAAATAATAGTCATGTTTTCAGAGTTTTCTCGATAAAAACATTTTTGAGGTGCATAAGACTTTTTTGAGTGTTCAAATAAAAAGTTATGTAACAAACAGGATGCTTTGTAAACATACTTTTTTAATTTCTTTTACAGGGGAAATGTACTGTATCCCTAATATGTACTCATTGTATACCTACTATAATATGCATATATATTGTACTCTTGATATTACTCTGTGTTTAATCCCAATATAGACAGTGTTTACTGGTACTTTGTTCGTTTCTCTCGTCACATAACGCCTGTCCTTACAGAGACCTGTACGACGACCTTGTCAAATTAGGTAAATCTCAAGATCGATCGCATGATTCTGGGTCAGCAGTGTTGGTCAAGGAATGTACGAACAATCCAACCAAACCTAGGCCACCCGATTCAATAAAGTTTGATGAAGTTGGCCACTTTCATCAATTTGGACAGTTAGGTCGCTGTAGGCTGTGTCAAAAAAAACAACGGTTATATGCATAAAATGTAAAATCCGTCTTTGTTTCGTGTCTGGTAAGGAACCACGAAATTGTTTTTTAGCTTTTCACCCAAAATAAATTATTACTACTGATTTATTACAAGTTTTATTTCAAACCATTGCTTTCAATCAATTGCCAATGTTCTTCACAAGGAACGTCGTCCTGATGCTTTTTATTTCAGTGTTATTGGCAATGTTCCTTGTGAAGAACATACTTTTTCAGAAAAACTGTAAATTCAGGATTTTTTTAAACATTTTTCTGTGTACCTTTAGAATGTCAATAAACAGATTTTTAACAAATAAATATAAAAAACACGATTTTATCTTGCTGCCAAATTAAGGGTTATAGGCCTCTTGTCCACGACACGGTTTATCACCGTGAAAATCTACGGCTAATTCGCCGCGTGTAGGCACGGTCGTCAGTGTTGTATGGATCACTATAAGAGCTTGTCGACAATATGCACGGCGCCGCCGCGGTCGTGTGCGCCGTGACTGCCCCTCGGCGCGCCGCATCTACGCACGGCGTGATTTTCACCAGTGTTGTATGGCAGTCTATCGGCGTGTGTCGACGGCGCCGGACGTACGCACGGATTCGTGACCGCTTATACACGCTGTTTTGCGATTTTTTTATAAAATGAACATAAATCAAGAATTATTAATTACGTTGATTCAAGAAAGGCCTGTAATATGGGATAAGACCATCGATGATTATAAAACAAGCGGCTTAAATATGATTCCTGGAAAGAAATATTTATTCATTTCCAGCCCACATTTGAAGATTTAAGTGGTGATGAGAAAAACAAGTTTGGTAAGTTACAGATATTTAATTATTAAGTTTTTACTTATGCATAGTTGTTTTGATAGGAGAGGCGACCTTCGTTAGATATAAAATATTGTGCAAATCTGTTGCGAACTTCATTAGCCGCCAAACTTCCGCGAACTGCATTCGTGATAGGTAACTGGATTAGTTCCGATTCTGAATCAAGGGTGGACTCATTTTCACTCGCATTGTGAAACTGACAGTTTTCCTGCTTATGTATAAAATTTTACAAAACACAACATGTTTTCACAATATCAACTGCCAAATCGATGGACACATTCATCGGCCGGTGAAAAATTCGCCATTTATTGGATAAAATGCCAAACGCACATTCAACAAATCTTCGCGCTCTTGTGAGTCTGTAGTTAAACGTACGTTTTAATTGATCAAGATATGACCTCCAAATGGACGAAGCAAGTGATAATGCAAAGCAAAGGCTTCGTCCGCAACGAACACATATGGCAAATCGTAGTCAGTTCCAGGCAAACGTGTTGCATCGGGTAAATTTAATCCATTATTTTTTTCACCAAGGAGACGTATTCATATTAGACCGAGGCTTTCGAGATTCACTTCCCACAATTGAAGCATATGGCTATGAGGCTCATATGCCGCCAAGCAAACATAGACGGGATACCCAACTAAGCACGGACCAAGCCAACAAATCCAGGCTGATTACGATGGTCCGATGGGTAGTTGAAACCATCAATGGTAGATTCAAGCGAGATTTGAAACACTTTCGAAACAGGATTTTTAACAAACATGTGCCACACGTATTTAAGGATCGTATTGCATTTACAAGAAATGCAATATGATAGATTTGTTTGTTCGAAATGTGTGGGAACGACAATCGTAACCTACGGCCACCAGAGCGGTTTCGATCATTCGTGAAGCAACACATTTTCCTGAATAAATTTATATTTAATTAATTAAAATTATTTTTTTTAAAACTTGCTTCGCAACCCAATCCGTAATAGTGGTGTCAGAAGTGGGATTTGCTGGTGAAACTCGGAAAAACCAGCATCCTGTTTTCTCGATTTCGGATCGGAAACAGTGGACTTTTACCGTGTCTCCGGGGTGTACTACCTACCATATCCAGTGAAAACATCACCTCGTCAAACTTATCTGAAAGTGATTATAAATAATCCAAGAAAACGAACTGTGCCTGTGTTACAAAGTGACATCGAACTTAATTCCTACATCGGCCATCGCCTCTGCTCGATTGTGCGAGCCTCTTCAGCATTTCTTTCGTTACGAGTAACGAAACACCGATTACACCATCGTCGCTACCGTGTCTAACGGAAACCTTCATCATGAGGATAGCGTTCGTGGTCGCGGCTTTGTGTTTGAGTGTTATGTGTGTGCGCTAAACAGTGTGTATTCAACTATAGCTAATCCTACATGCGAAACGGTGTTAATAAGTGAAGTTGCTACTAAGCTACCGAAAAACTGTGAGATAAAACTGTTACATGGATCTATTGATGTATTTCATAAGTTAAGTAGAAATAAGTGGATATATGTACAATCTGACCCTGGTAAATGCCATATTACTTGTGAGAATGATCCTAACAATTACGACGGAAGTTTTATTTGGAACTGGCATTCTTACTTTGCCAAAATATTGCAAAGCTTATTTTAATACTTTACAATTTAGTGCCAGCGAAGTATATGTCTCTAATGTTACTTCTTCAATGTCCTCTTTTAATCTAATAGAAGATGATTGCTGTGAGAAGTTCGTTAAATTAAATAATGTGAATAATTTAGATTATCTATTACACGCTAGCGTCCATCTTGATTCGTTTGAAAAAGAATTAAATAAATTAGAACATCCTTCTCATTTTGAAAAATACAGCACTTACAGGCTACTTATATTCTAACTATTTTAACTTTAGGTTACATGTTTTATAGATTTAAGAAATTGATGTGTCCTAAAGGTAAGCGTCCACCTTTTCGTATCGAATGTATCGGACGCATCGCATCAAACGGATCGTAGTATTCTTGGTATAGAACCTCATACAAGTGCGTCCAATCCTCATACCAATCCGCATCGTACGGATTGCTCGAGTCGGTTCATCGGCAATGCCGACCGGGTTGCTCCGAGAGGCAACTTTTGCGATGCGTGCCGATGACGTCATTCGGAATGCCGACCAGGTGAACGCGCCCTGCCCGCGCCCCGCGCGCTTGCGCCGTATTCCGCCATTTGCATTTGACGATCGTCCTGTCCACACGCGTTGTTTACGATCATGGATACGGCACGACTTATTACAATTGTGCAAGAATATGAAGAGATATATAATTTAAAACACCCTAACTATTCGAACCAACAAATAAGGGATAATATATGGGAGGAAATTGGTAACAGAATAAATCAAAACGGTAAGTTTGTATATTTTTATTTTGTTATTCATACATTTTCACGCCTTCCAGTCCGGACTCTCCTCAATTGCCATTCTATCGATCCTGCTGCTGAGTTAAAATAGTTCTTAAATCTATCTCTGACTGCTAAAGCATCTGTTCGTGAAATACCACCTATATTCCTAAGGGTTTGCAGCCCTGCCATGTCCTCAATAGAAACGTTCAAATCATTATCTGTCCAGTGGCAGGTATCATCTCTTAAATAGTTGTACAAACAGCATGTAGCCATTACAATAGTTACAATGTGTTCTTCGTGCATAGACAATCTACGTTCAAAAATTCTGAATTTTTTTGCTAATATTCCAAACGTATTTTTTTTATTTTATTTTATTTACTTTATTCAGGAAACATACAGCCTTTTACACTTATATGCATTGTTACAATAAAATGGAAATGTATACATCGACTTAGAGTTCCATATTATTATACATTAACATATCTGTTTTATCCGTAGAGAGTAGGTACAAATAGTAAGTTCGGTACTAGTTTTTTTTTTTTAAGGTAATTGTACAATATAAAAATAAGCAGCTAAACTGGAGTGCAGCAAACAACAGAAACAGTTAACTATGATGATGGGCATGTCATGAGTCTACTTTTTATTTTATTTTTGAACATTTGTAAACTAAGAGAAAACAAATCAATGTCCAAATACTTTTCATTATACAATTCAACGCTGCGCCTGAAAAAGTTGTTATTGGTATACACAGTTCGGTGAGAAGGAACAGAAAATAGTTTCACAGCGCGAGAGCCTTGCCTACGTATTTTGAAAGAATTTTTTTCAGTTAAAAGAGAGGAGTCGACAAAATTGTTTAAAAGTTTATATAAAAATACCATATCGAATTGTTCACGGCGATCTTTAAGACTAGTCAGATTATGTCGATATCGTATTTTCAACAGTATTTCTTGCACGACTGAGCCGATAGTTTAACACTTTTTTATCTTCATTACTTTGCGCATCGTCACGACAGTATGGTCGCATTAAATACTTGCATAATGGAAACGCCTCATCGCCGAGGATAACATGAGGTAGTGGTTCAGTGCCTCCTGGCGGTATTTTTCTTGGGGGTATGTTTAAAGTGCCATTCTGTAAACCTTTGCCCAAACTGGAACTTCTCAAAATACTAGTATCAGAGTTCTTGCCAAAAGCACCAACATCTATTGCTATGAATTTTTTATCTGCATCGACTAAGGCTAAGAGTACCAAACTGAAGTGTTTTTTATAACAAAAGTAATTTGCACCACTGTGCGGTGGGGCCTGAATAAGCACGTGTTTTCCATCTATGGCAGCGATGGCATTAGGGAAATTCCATTTGTCACAAAAACCTTTTTCTGATTTAATCCACGTATCTTCAGAAGGTTTTGGCATCACTATTGGCTGTAGGTATTGATAAATGGCTTTGCAGGTTGAGTAGATAATTCTCCGCACTGTACGTTCGCCAATCCTTCAGGATTGGAAAATGACAGTGATCGAAAAGAATTCCCAGTGGCTAAGAACCTGAAAAAAAAAATTAAAAAATAAATATATTGTTACAGGTACTGTATGCAAGGAGCGTTGTTGGACGAGAATTAAGAGACAACCATAGGAAGGCTTTAAATTTACGCAAGACTAAAAGCGGCCAAGAAGCATCGAAACTAAAACCTCCTCAATTCTCCCAAGAACTCGCTTTCCTAATACCATACCTAAACGATGAGGAAGAACGACGATCAAACTTATCGCCCAGTAATGTCATTGACAATGACGAAACACGGTCTGATTTAATAAATCTAAATAATAATGTATCAAGCGATGCACCAAGTCCACTATCCACTGAATCCGTGATATCAAAACGAAGTGTCGGTAGAAAATCCAGCTACACTGATTCACAAGCTTCGCAAGGAACAACTACAGCCACCGTTTTAAAGGAATACCTATCAAGAACGGCACAAAACAGTAATCTGAATGATCCACTACTAGATTTTTTCATTAATATGGGGAAAACAGTAAAGACTTTTCCTTTACCAGACCAAATTCAGATTAAAGCTCAGTTGTTCCAAATGGTTAACAGCGTAGAGATGAGGATCGCAACAACTCCAAATCTTCTCAGTTCAAAGCATCTAGTTCAAACGTGAGAGTAGTATCAAATGTATTGCTTAGTCCGGCACCAACCAATTCGAATTCAATGTTTCCTCAACCTTCTCATTCCAATACAGTGATGTTTTCTACACCTATGAGTAGTCAGTCTAGTAGTCAGCCACCTTCAACACTATTTTCTCGATCATCTATACCCAACGAAATGCTTGGTTCCAGACCAATGAACGAAACAATGTCTACAGATGTCAATAGCGAGATTATTGGTCAATATTTGCGTTTTAATGATAAACAATAAATATCTTACCTTAAACACACAGCAAGCCTTTCTTTTGGTTCTATAGCCTCCCTGTATTTTGTATTCTGTCTTAATAAATATGGTTTTAGAATGTCGATAAGACAATAGAATTTAGCTTGAGACATACGAAAATATTGGAAGAACTTAGCGTCATCGTGTAACAAATCAGGAAATAATGTGTGAAATTCTCCATATTGTGATCGTTTCTTGAATATATCGTGTGTCCAGATACGACGTTTTCTTTTTTTAGATCTTTTTGCATTTTCTTCCTCTTCTGCTAACACACAAGCGATGACGAATCGTTCTTCGTTTTCCATTACTTTACACTGTGTCGCACGTGCGGCAACGTATGCAAATCCGAACGAAGTGGCGTCGGCAATCCGATTGGTGGTAGTTGCGGCGGAAAATGCGATCACTGCCGATGAGGTGGACGCAGTGTGAAAAAATCAGCCGTTTGATGCGATGCGTCCGATACGTTCGATACGAAAAGGTGGACGCTTACCTTTAGTGTCAGAAGTGGGATAGAAAATGCCTATAACTCCACGAGAACAAGAACCGGAGGGCGTCCAGACCCGGAGCCAACGTGCAGCGGAGGGCTCTACGGCAACCGTGGCTGGGCCATCTACTGTCACTGCACCGGCATCGTCACCAAGACCCAAGGCCGAGATTGACCTTAACACCATCCTGATTTTATTGAAGGAACAATCACGAGCCCTTAACCCGAATGTTACGGGAAAAAAAAAATCGTCAGAATTTGCTGAAATTCAGAATATTATCTGAAAATGTGCTAATTAATATCGGAAAAATAGTTAAAAAATTCTGTCTTTTATGGAAAATCTAGAAAATAGTGTTCTTTTAAGACTAAATAAAAGCGGCGTGCTAAGTTGGACCAATCCGTGATGCAGAGTTTTGTTTCTGAAATGAAAAACGGTCCCATTCAACAAGAATATCGCATACGCTCAAAAGGTTCAGAAGTCTGAGAAAGACTGTAGAGTAATATGCACCCGCGTAAGTCAGTCAGTGTGCGTACGTTACAACACGAAGTGCGCGCGTCTGCCGAAAAATTGAAAAGAAGACCAAATACCGGTGAGTTTTCATTCATTTATGTTTCCATTTGTAAATTTACAGTGTATAGTGTAATATAGTTGTAATTATTCAATGTAATTTGTGAACATTGTCTTTTAATGTACAATCATAATTTGCATAGGTTATCTAAGTGACTTAAGCGGTAATAGAATGTTAGACTTTGCTTTGCTCCACAATTATTGGTGACATAGGCGGTTTTGATAGTAAGTAAAACCTGATATTTTAGATTACAATTATTTTCGTAAATTCATATTTCTATTGTTTTATTTATTTATTTACAGGTAATCATGTCCAGTTCTGACGAAGAGGAAATAGAAGCATTATGCAGAGAAATGAACATTAAAGTGCCTCGTAAAAGAATATTATCGAAAGGTGAACCGAAAGTACTATCTAAAATGGCTAGAGTATCAGAATACAAACTCATAGAAGACTGGGAAAATATTACTATAAGTAATTTACCAATAGAAATTGTACCTGCCAACTCAGCACTTCAAGAAGTATCCAGTATTTCCTATGAGTCAAAAACATCCGGCACTGATTACCTACCAGAAAATGCAATAATTTTACCAATGCAGCCACAGTGCAGTACATGTCCGAAGGTGTCTTCAGTGATATCCTCAACAACACCCAGGAGTTCTCCTTTTGATTTACAACTGTGTGAGGCTGATCAAACTATGGTTTTACATTCTTCGAGTATACTGGATTCACCTACAATACCACAAATCCCAAGTCAGTCTGTGTCGATAACCTATCTGGTAGACACACCGTCGCTAGCAGATTACCAAATTGAAACTTTGGAAAGATCTTTAACTGAAATTGACTCGAGCGTAATATTAAATGAGGTTATTACAAATGACCACCCAGAAAACTTACTTGCAAGTTCATGTTCACCACGTATTTTGGAGCATCTTAATGAACCATCATTAAATTTGGAACCTTCAATACAATCTGTAAACCTTCCACAACAATCAATTGATGTTCCATCCTCATCTTTAAATATAGCACCGGAAAATGTTCAAACAGATTCTCATCTATCAGAGGAAGAAGACTGTGGAGATCATTTGACGTCCAGAAAGAGAAATCAAAAGGGTTTTGCTAACCCCAAAAAATGGAAGAAAACTATTGCAAAAATAAAGAGATCTAAAGGTGAAGAGTATAAAGGTTATAGACGTGAGTATAAAGATGGTAAAACTATAATGATTCAAGATGTAATTCGTCCAGGAAGAAAGATTGGTCCTAGTTGCAACTCTAATTTTTGCAGAAAATCTAAATTAAGGGGCTGCATTAATATTTCTGAAGGAGAAAGAGATAAGATTTTTACGTTCTTTTGGAAGAAGATAACGTGGGACCAACGAAAACAATACGTTATATCTCACGTTATGGAATGTGAGCGGAAACAAGTAAAGGTGACGTCGGGCTCCCGTAGAACTGAATCCAGACAATATTTTTTGACAGCGGGAGCAATGCGGGTGCAAGTTTGTAAAAAGACATTTTTGAATACTCTCGGTCTAAAAGATTGGTCAATCCGATATTGGTTGTCACACTCCGAAAATGGTATGGCGCAGGAACAACGGAACAATGACCAAAATAATGATCGTGTCATTAAAAAGGCTGAAGTGGAGTTTGCAAAGCAATTTTTACATAAATTGCCTAAAATGCCATCTCATTATTGCAGAGCTACTACGTCCAGATTGTACCTTGAGCCAATAATTGAAAACAAGTCCAAACTTTACGAATTATACTGCGAAGACTGTAAGAACAATACCACTGCAACGTTCCGCTTAATCGGTGGTCTTTTAATAAAATATTTGAAGAAAATAATTTAAGCCTGTTTCATCCTAAGAAAGATCAGTGCGACACGTGTTGTGCGCATAAGGCAGGAAATTTGTCTCAAGCTAAATATGATGAACATATCAAACGCAAAGATAGAGCGCGAAAAGAAAAAGACCTGGACAAAAAACGAGCGGTAGAACAGAAAAACGTTCACGTGTTTTCCCATGACTTACAATCTGTTAAAATGTGTCCACAGTTGCAAGCTAGTGCGCTATATTTTAAAACAAAACTTTGTGTTCATAATTTCACGGTCTTCAATCTAGTTACTAAGAACGTTTTTTGTTATTGGTTTGATGAGAGCAACGCAGGACTGACAGCATCGGTTTATATTTCATGTATAATGGATTGTCTGAGAAAGACATTAGAAGAAGAAGTTTTGCCTATAATAATATACTCGGATGGTTGTACTGCACAAAACAGAAACGTATTTTTATCTAACGCCTTGTTGCAGCTTGCTATGGAATATAAAATAGAAAATTTTTGGAAAAAGGCCACACCCAGATGGAATGTGACTCCGTTCACAGTTCCATAGAACACCAAATTAAAAATAAAGAAATATTTTTACCTTCACAGTTTGCAACGTTATCAAAGTCAGCTCGGCCCAAGCATCCTTACAATGTGGTATTCCTTCACTATTCCTTCTTTGAAGACTACTCAGATAAAACATCTTTTATATACAATTCCATACGCCCAGGTAGGGCAGTAAACGACCCTACTGTGACAGATTTGCGAGTAATAATCTACCAACCAGACGGCACGATTAAATACAAAATAAATTTTGATGATGAACCTCAATTTCTTCCTCAAAGATCCAAAAGAGTTCAAATAGAGTATGGACAGACTTCTAGGCCTAAATTATACAAGGAGCCACAGAAGATAAGTGATACAAAATGGAAACACTTACAGGAGCTCAAAAGTGTGATCCCATCTGATTGTCATACTTTTTATGATTGTTTACTTCATTAGACTCTTTTTTTGTTACTCATTTTTTAAATTCTTTGTAATGAAAAGACTTTATTTAGTTTAAGTTCTCGAAGAAACTGACTGCTCGACTGATTATAAGTTGTAGCCAGTATTATTGTTTTGATATAATATTTACATTGTTACTTTTCAACCTTTAAGTATAGGTTATATTATTATGTTTGTTGCTATCACATTTTATAATGAGAAGAAGACTATGTTTTTACAGACAGTTTAAGTTCTGGAAGAGACTGACTGCTCGACTGATTATATGTAGGCAGTAATATAGTTTTGATATATTTTTAATATTACTTTTCTATAACCTTTATTAGACTATAAGATAACAGTGATTATGGTTTTGTGATTCTTTACTTTAAGGCTAGTAGTAAGAACAAAATAAGCAATTATTATTAGCCTAAATAGTAGTCATATTATGTGACTATTTAGGTAGCACCTAAGTTTTAAAAACTCATCTACCTAGTTACCTTCATTAATATCGTTATGGCAATGGCTTTCGGCCATTCAAAACAAAGTTCCTTTGGTTTCGTATATAATTATTACCAATTGTTAAGACATAAAACATTTAAATAAACGTTTTAAAATAATTTAACTTTTATTTTAGTACCCTCAATTTCTCTAGGAAGAATAGAAAAATAACAGCCTAACTCAGCCACTTTTTGTGAAATCACCGCGTAAGTCATATTATATAGGAAATGGGTAAAGATTGCCTCATGAAACTTATATTTTACGGTAAACAAGTGTATTTTAATGATAATGTAATATAAAATTTAAGCTCAATTTAAAAGTTGAACAGTGGGCTTGCAAAATGATTTTTAGGCGGTGTTAGACTTCAACGACGATTTTGCTATTAGAGTCAGATAAAGTATACCATTAAGTTTTAAACGGGTCAGCTTACCTTCGTTATTTGTAATATTACTTCTGGAGTTTGACAAATAGATACCACTATATTTATGCATACATCAGCTCACGAAGTATACCTGCCGTGTCACCCTAGCTCAAACGAAATTAATTGGGGGAGGGCGTCGTTCAGCAGAATACGTCATGTGGCTGATGATGAGACTAGTTTTTTCCTTCTTGGATTTAAAAAAAAATCCATCGCATTAACATTTGCATACTAAATGTCATCACCCGAGGAAAAATAATATATTTTGTATACTGAATGATGAATGAATCTGTGTTTCCTTCGCAGTACAATCTGAAGGTCTTCAAATCGCGGGTGAATAGGTATCTAATGAATAAGTGTGCTCCATCGTAGACCACATCGCTGCTTAACATCAGGCAGGTGGTGGTGGTCAAACGCTTGATCATAATGATAAAACATTTTTTTTTTCATTTCTCCGCCAATATTTTAAAGACCATTGCTCGTGGTCCTTTTACACGCAGAATTCACCACGACGACTACAACAGAGTCAGTGTTTCCCGCGCAGTATAGTCTGGAGATATTCAAGTCACTGGGGTAAATGTGTAATGAACAAGTTGATGGTCCCTATTAAGAAAGTCGGATCTACAAAACGGAACATGTTCAGGAGAAAATATAGAAATTAGTTTTGGATATTGAAACTAAACTACTTGTAGTACATACTTCAAAGTTACAACAGCTTATAATCTTCGGTATCTTGATGTAGTATACGTATAAGTTTATAGATCTTAATATCAGTGGCGTGCACACCATATAGGCAAAAAGACTGTGCCTACCTTAGTATTTTGGCTACCTGACCTAAGAATAGAGTTATCGCTAGATCTTTTTTTGTTGTACACACAACATAGGCTGAGAAAGAATTTTGTGGGTGAGTAGATAGGTAGGTACCTATTCTCGTAAAGACAAGTTACCTATACATAGGTGTAAATCCTTGGGGATTACTGCCTACCTTGTCATAAAACAGCCATTGCACGCCACTGCTTAATATCCCCAAT
>SJJU01003062.1:0-34123 GCA_012932125.1 Conopomorpha cramerella
CATTTCACCCCAAATGACGGATCTCATTGGGGGAGGCCCTCGTCCAGCAGTGGACGTTATGTGGCTGATGATGATAAATACTCAAGTATCCCTTCCTCTTACAGTACTCGCCGGCTCCAGCGAGAACGCCCTCTCAGCAGTAATGCGAGGTGGAGGCACTAGCGCACCTCACGTGTGTCGTCTTGCTCTACACTTGCGAGCTCCAGCATTACACCCACGACCACCTCCATACATACACACCAATTACAATACCTCTCCTGGATCCCCCACTCGCACTATCCAAACTTCAAACCAGAACACAACCTTTTCTAACAACCAATCAGGTAGAAAAGCTGGTATACATTCAGACGGTAGACACATACAAGACGAACCAATCACGGCGTCGACTCGAATACTCAATTCAGCTATGAGTAACGTCAAACAATCTCAAGATAAGGGAAGCCGAGTGGGTATTAATTCGGACGCAAAACACTTAGATGAACCGTTCACATATTCAAATCGAACAGCGAACAGTTCAGACATGTTTAATAACAAAGATAAAGTAGGTAAGGTATCTGATAGGGCAGTTAAAGTAGGACTAAGGGAAGATGAGTTAGGGTATAGCAGATCGGAGGTGTCGGGATGTGAGTTGCCGGAGGAAGTGTCGAGGTCCCTAGCGACGTTGGCGGCGGTGAGGGCCCGCCTGCCGGGCGCTGTGGCGGGGCTGGTCGCCGCACTGCCCGGGCCCTTGCCCCCGCCCGCACAGAGGGCCCTGGCTCACATACTACAGGTAACCTTTTATCTGCAAACAAACTGTTCTGCAGTTTGGCGGAATTTTATTTTATGTAATACCTAATGTGTAATTTAGTGAATAAATTAATTTAAAAAAAAACAGTGCTCTTTTCCACACTTTTCCCATTTACATAATTGGAGTAATGTTTGGAATTTTCTTTGACGTATTTCTGACAGATTTTCGGGTGGAGAATTACTGTCATTACTGTCAAACTTTGTTTGGAAAGTGTAAAGAGCAATTGAATAAAAAAAATAATGTCAAACGATTACATAAAAGACCACGGATGGCGCTGATGAAGCTAAAGACAAGTTGATTCAATTTGTGCGATCAATTAAAAAAAAATAATCTATAGCTTTATCTTTGTTTTCTTTCTGTCTGGTTGCCTACCTACCTTACCTATGTATAAAAGCAATGCGTACTTGTGCGGTCTTTAGCTGTGAAAATAATAATAAAGTATTAATCAATTCAATCTTTTGTAGCTTTGTAAGCGCCATCTGTCATGTAAAAACATCATTTTTTTTCATCCAATTCCTCATTACTGAAAATAATCACAATATATTATACTAGCTGTCCCGGCAAAAAAATAAGGACCCTGGAGGAAAACGGGAGTGAAAGTTGGGTATGGCAGAAGAAGCATAAAAGTAAAGTCAATGCCGTAGAAATGCGGTCATTGCGGAGCATGAAAGGTGTGACATTTAATGACAGGATAAGGAATAGTGTGATAAGGGAAAGTTGCGGTTTGAAGGAAGACGTAGTGACCAAGATTGATAAGGGCATGCTTCGGTGGTTTGGGCATATGGAGAGAATGGATGAAAGTCGATTGACGAAAGAGATTTATATGGGTGATGTAATAGGCCGGGTGAGTAGAGGTCGCCCCAGAAGGACATATAAAAACCAGATTGGTGATGTCCTGACCGAAGGTGGCGTGAAAAGTACTCGAAACCGGAGGTCATGTATGAAAGATGTATGAATGTAGATGAAGCGAAAGGGGTATGTCAGGACCGTGACAAATGGAGATCTGTAGTCTCTGCCTACCCCTCTGGGAGACAGGCGTGAAGTGTATGTATGTATGTATGATGGAGGAGAACTACCTTACCTGTGGTCCAGTCGGTCGGGTTGTTACCGGGTTCGAGTCCGGCTACTAGATGTATACCAATGGGACTCTTTTTCAGAGCCTATGTACGCAACGCAACGCTCGTACGGTGAAGGACAATATTGTGATTGAAACCCGCACATCACAAGGTGTGTGAACCCTATAACGACGATGGGCTCACCCCCTGTGACGTTGGGTTAAATACTCTTGGTGAACCGTGGACATTTGCTTTGGCAAGTGCCTCTGCCTACCCCGCTTTGGGATTAATAGGCGTGAAGTGTACTTTTTTAGTCACTTAAGAAAGAAACATTAATTACCTAAAGTAAAGAAGGTCGATAAGAAACTTCTAGCATAACCATAAAATGATTGCACAGTCCGATGTTAATTACGACGCATACCTACTTATTTTTTTTTCAGTTGGCATCCCTGGTTCAGTGCCGAAACCACGCGTTGGTAGACGTAGAAACAGCGCTAGAGGCGGCAGAGGGTCAGCCGACGACGGAAAACGTGGGCCGCAGACAACTAGTGCCGATCACACTGATCGGCGGAAGGAAAAACAACCAAAAGGAATCGCCGAAAATCACTAGGTCCACAGCCAAAGAAGTACCATTGAAAGTGTTCCACGAAGCAGAGTGCGTGTTGAGTGACAGTAAATTGCCGTGTCTAGATCCTCTAAAGCTACGGACAGATTGATTGATTGATGGCTCAAAAGTTCCACGCTTGACAGCCTGTTATATTGATCTTCTATCATTCTGTATTGACTATCGACAATACAATTACTTCTGCGACTTCTAATGTACCAAATTTTACTTCAAAATATGGCAGATACTTCCGTTGGGATAAACGAGTTCTATAGTGGAGACCGCGTCGCGGCGTACAGAATGTAGGACGCCTTCAAGCAAGATGGTCTGTCTGACTGGATTGATGTGAGAAACTGAAAACAAATAACAGTGGCGTGCAATTGGAGGCCTATGTCCAGCAGTGGACGAATATGGGCTGATGATGACATTAATGACTTGTGGTAACTAGATGAAACGGAGAATGGGCGTGGCCAAAACGATGTAGTCAGCTGTTATTCGCTCACGTCACGAGCGCTCGTCTTTTGGCGCCGACAGCAACGTTGTGCTTGAACTAGGATATGTGTTGCCAGAACAGTTTCGCTATCATGCAGTGTTGGTTGTATGGTCGACAATGTCAAAGTCAAAAAGTCAAAATTTCTTTATTTCATCGTTATAAGTGCTATAACATACAGATAAACAGTAGCATAACACAAAGCTTGATGAACGTCATTTATGACTTTAAAACAAAAGTAATCGTCCCCGGTTCGAATTAATTTCCTTTTCTGGCTAGAAGAACCGGGAAGAAACTGGCATGGAAGCTGGCTGGAAGAAAATGGTGACTATATTAAATGAGTAGAACAACAATATTATAGGCTGTCAAGTAGTTTTTAATAGTAATTCACTAAATATTATAGTCTGTTCACTAATTCGAGGAATGATTTGACACTATCATATACGGATAATCGATTTTCCGAAAAATACTTATCTAAATATACATTAATTTGATAGTTTTTATTCGTTCTTTTGTAACATCTCTATGGTTGAAAATACGGCACCATTATTTCGCAAACTGACACATCGGCCTGTGACATCTTTCGCTGAATTAAATAAACAGACTATAGGTAATCTAAGGCCCGTATTATGAAACAATCTCAGTACTCAACTAAGTATAAGTTGAGGTTAGTTCGTCTCTCACAAACACTGTTGGGCTAGTTAGGATAATTTGGTGCCACGCGGCGCGTTGGGGTCCATATATTCTTAATTAATTGATCGTCAAAAACAAATACCCCCTTACCAATAAACGCCTTTTTACTTACACAACTGTTATTACAGGTCTACTTGAACTGGTTATTCCGTATTTGACATACAACTGACAAGTTGAGCTTTGTGTATCTTCTAAGTAATAATAAAGTCTGAAACTATAAGACATACGAATAAGACATACGAAGATTTGTTCTTAGGAACAATGTCACCGATTTAGATAAGACATACTTTCATTTATCATAGTAGGTGTTCCAAATGACCACGGGTTCGATTCCCGAGCTGAATACAGTTCTTTTTTCATATAAAGTATGAATGCAGTTTTTCTTTTTATCAAAATCGGTGACATGGTTCCTAAGAACAAATCTTCGTATGTCTTATAGTTTCAGACGTTCCCATACTGACCAATTTGAATGAGCCACCCTGTATATACGGAAAAAAAAAATATTTTTACTTCGGAGGAGTTTCAGAGAACGGACCTAAATTACTATATCTGACTACCCTGCTAACGATTACGGGTTATAGATAGGCTATTATGTTAAAACGCAATCTAGTCTCACTGTTTTAAGTAGGTTTTAAGTCGAGAGTAACATTGTGTTAAGGTGTGGATAGATTTGAGCATTCAATTGTTAGAGAACACCAAACATTCGCCGTTTTCATATTTCTCGAAGTGAATAACGCAAAAATATTCATGTATTTTTTCGATGATATAACTTTCTACTATAAGTAGAATACTCGTCTATCAGCACCTTTAGTTATTTTGAAGTCCAATTTGTTTCGATAGTATGAACAAACTTTGACAGTAATGACAGTTATCCGCCCAAAAAATCTGTCAGAAAAACGTCAAAGAAAATTCCCCATAGAGCTATTATTTTCAGGAGTGAAAGAGTAAGGGGCAATATCTACTGTCCCTTACACAGTAGTAACACAGGGTATTTTTGTATTCCAACTGTCAAATTGGTAGTAAAAGTGACAGTTCGAATCCAGAAATACATCGAATTCGACGACATATTATTGTAAAATACTGAAGCAGTGAGACTGGAGTGAAGCATAATAAATAATTTGAAATATAGTTATATTTAGCACTAAGTGCTTGTTTATGAAGTAAATTACAAATAATATGTTATTACGTAGATACATAATCTGTATAAAAAGTTATAAAAGGAGGTGTTTCTGAAACCAATGAAATATAATATAGTATACTCGGTGTCACGTTGGGTTAATTATCCTCCGTGAACCGTGGGCATTTGCTTAGCAAATGTATTTATTGTAATAAAATTTCACAAAATTGTTGTCGTTATATGTTTTGGAGAAATGTGAATTATGGGATTGGTATGATATTTTTTTGAATTTAGTTTGCTTTTTTCCTCAAAAGATGGCGTTACATTGTTCTATGTTGATCATCAATCAAACCCTCTTTGGCTGAAACTTCTTGCAACGACTTCAATCAATATTGAAATAAGTGTCACTTCATATTTAGCCGTCTCATTGACAATAGAAACAAGAATTAGTAGTGACTTCTTAAAAATACTTCATTCACTTGTCAGACACTATCAGTCCACTCGTGACCACGACGCATGTAACTGCGTCGAAACGTCGAATAAATAAAAAAGGTAAGCTCGAGCTTGTCTTTGATTATTTTCGCGCTTATATACCCGGTGAACAATGTTGAGTTATAATGTCTGCGCGTTTCATTAAAATATGAACTATCGCAGAAGTTTTGATCTTGTTCATTGACTTATGAACCAGAATTAAATTTCTGCGATACTAGCGCCATTAGTTCCATAATTTCCTGCTCCATTTAGTTAAGAAGTGAAGTGTATTTTTGCTCATTGATCGAATCGAATTATTATTTGTGTAAGTTAAATAGTTATATTCCTTTTTTCGAACGTGTAATAATGTTTGTGGTGCTTAATTGAACTGTAATTTTTTGCCCTAAGCACTAGGTACTGCTTGGCTCAACCTTAGGAAATTTTAGCTAAATCTCGACGAAGAGGGCGATGAGGAGTTAATGAGAAGTTTTCTTTAACAAAAATCCCACAAAAGAGCTAGTCCGAAGACTAACGATCATACACACATCAAGTGTCTAGGGATCAAGTACATTTTAGAAGATTGCAATCAAGAATATATTTTACTATTATAATTTATTCAAAATGTGGTGATAGGTCATTGATATAGGTATGGGGCATTAGGTAGGAGACCAATCCAGAAGATTAGATTTGATTTCAATTATTTATTTTTTTTAGAGCTAAAAATGTTCTTGATCCCTAGACACTTTTGATGTGTGTAGAATAATGCCTCAGGCAAATACAACTAGACTTGCAAGTCTCTCTCTTTCCCAGCAAAATGTTTGGAAAATGATGGAAATCGCTCTGGCATCGTAGCGGCAAACGATGTGCATTGCTGACTTCGTAACTTTCATTTCACTGTCGTACATAGTAAAACAGATATGCACATCGTCACCAATAGGGATTGTTCACATTTTTTAAGTGGTGTTTTTTACAGTATTTGCCAGAGCAGTGATTACTAGAGTGTTGCAGCCTTTGCCCCCACGTGTCCAAGTCTGCTCTGCCTCGGCAGCACAGCAGTTACTAAGTACCACAGTGAAATAATAGTAAAGAAACCAGCAAATTCACATCGTCTGATACTTGCGATGCAACTAAAATGAAGCAGGCTCAGTCCCCAGATCATTAGACCCAAATATATTTTCTAATGGATGTTTTATCAGTGAAATCGTAAATCATCATCAGCCACATAACGTCCACTGCTGGACGAGGGCCTCCCCCAATGAGATCCGTCATTTGGGGTGAAATGCCAGTAATCGCCACGCTTGGCAGGCGGGTTGGCGATCGCAGTGGTGTTGTGGTTTAACTCACAGAGAGCGCTGCTGCCCGTTCTCTGGAGAGCTCCCTCGGTCGCCTCTTACGACCCCCATGACGGGAATAGTTGGGCTGGGGTGGTGACACATGTATTCTATTCGCCGTCACCACACGGCTAAAGAAAGATATCGTACGGTAACTGTAATAAGCACTTGTTATTTTTTTAAGAAAACTATTGTTATACCTCTTATGGCTTTTATGTATAAGTACTCTAGCATAATTATGATTTTTCTTAGATAGCAGTTAAGCTTACTGTTTTTTAAGGAAGAATTATTAAGGTAATGTTCTTAGGACTTAACCTATTGCACAGTTTGAGTTCATTAAATTGATACCTATTGGGCTGAACTCAACTAAAACTCAACGTTTACAGAAAAAAAAACCAGGTAAATCTAATAAGGTTAGAAATAGTGTCGACTACATTTCTATGGATTTAACGATCGGCGCTGATTACCTGCTTTTTTATGTATACATGTACAATTGGTAAGGCTATTTCTAGGTAGGTAGGTATTACTTACCTACAATTTACCAATAAATTGTGATAAAACTCAACAAATAAATATATATAATTAATAAGTAAAATGTTGTTTTATTACTTCTCTTTTCGAAATTAAAAAAACTGTATTAATAAATAGTATAATCAATTTATTGTATTTAGTTCATTCATAGACAATATACATATCGCACAGTTAGAACAAAAGTGACACAAAACAAAATGTCTCATTTTATGAAATTGAACCTTAACATAAAAGGTACAAAACTTAAATTACAAAATCGACATGTTTCGTATTGGGTCCTTTTTGTTCTAACTATGCGATATATTATCTGGGCTGCGGGCATAACATGCGCACCGCAATGTTGCGGTATAAGACTTGGATAGGTACCTACTGGTTTGGTTTAGGTACTACGTAGGCACTAGTACTTTGTAACCTTGAAGGAAAGCAACGCCGACCCGTCTCCGCAACGGCCTTGGCTTCTGCCCAGCTCAGTTCTGGTATCAACAACTTACGTACCGCCATGTGTCTTCGGACTAACCCGGTCTTCATCGGCCTCTTATTGGCTGCCACTTTATTAAGACAATAAAATGTGCTGGACGCTACTCTTATCCCTGGAGATACTGTATTCATATTTCAACATAAAATAAGAGAAACCCTTAGGATTGTTTCATGCAAATGAAATTAAAAGAGTTGATTTTGGTTATTATGTCTTGACACGCAAGTCTTATGTGCCGTTAATAATTTTGAGATCTAGACATTCACGTGAAATTCAATTGCTCTTTGCAGTTATCTAACTTTAACCTCTTTCACAAATAATATCAACTATACTTGGCTCCATGAGCTGTGGGTCGACACACCGCAGTTGCGCCGAAGATAAGGCATCTTCCAGCAGCGCGTTCAGAAGCCTTTCATCATTACCCATACAGGACAGTCTCTGCTGCAGGAAGTGCACGTCAACCTGTAACTGTTGCAGTCCATGCCTACCAAAAGTTCTGAGCCGGACACACTCGACCAGTGCTTTCAGAGCTACCTTTAGTGCGCCATTTGACAACGCCGCCCTGTCGGCGCCTGCTGGACTGAATACCTCGATACGTTCTGAGAACAGTCTGTTGATCGGCGAAAAAGATGTTGTTGTGCGAGACCAGAGTGTTCTACGACTAGAGTCACTGGACTGCTTCACACTGGTTGGGAATAACTGAGAGGCAGCATTGTCAGCTGATGCTAGCGTTTCAACGACACGTCTGCACACAGCTCGCGGCCCCCGCGGTTCAGGAGCTCTCAGCCAATCGCGAGCGAGTACAGACACGCGTAACATCTGCGCTGCTTGCTGTCCAATGAAAACGACTTCAGAATCTAAGGCAGCTTGAGCCGCTGTTGATAAATGTACTAGAACACTACTTGTATCAATCTTCTCCACAGTCATGCCAGGTGCACTTTCTTCAAGTAATTTAAGTAGATGACTATGCAAAGTTTTTACTCCACTGTCTTGCATTTCTAGGCAAAGTTTGGCCAAAATTAAGAGCAGTTCAAATGGCAAGTTGTTGTTTGAGCCCTGCATTTTTGACATGGTTTTTACGGTCTCTGAAAGATTGATCATAGTTTCCGAGACTATTTTCCAGCATGCATCGGAAACTGCTTTGCCACACCATTGCTTGAGACCAAAAGACAAATTGTTCTGTAGAAATGCCATGAGGTCTAGTAAAGAAGCTTGAACTTTTTGCATTAAATACATTTGTAAAGAGTTAAGTATATCTTTCAAGTCTGTTGTTTCAGTTCCTTTTGTTGCTAATGATTGTCTTACTTTCATGAGGCTCTCTTTGAACTGAGTTTGTATTGTTAAGTGTTGGATTGTTGCCTTGTGGTTGATACACTGGATCACAGCATCCATAGATTTATGAGACATAGCTTCATCTGATACTATTTCAGTCATTGCTTGTAGTTTCCTAAAGAATTTGTCCAAGCCTCTGATTAGTATTTCAGTGCCAATTGATTCTGGTGATTTTACAACTTGGTTAAAAAGGTTGAAAACTTGTTGCATAATTTTCTCTGCAAACTCTGGCAAGTCTGTGTCATCTTTATCAAAGAACATTTCTCTGTAGCAAGAAACAATCACGGCCAAGTCTGCGAGCAAAGTATTGTTACATTTCTCAACCCATTCTATAATATCCACAGATTCAACAATAGCATTCAATGTTTGCAAATGTTTCTCAAGACGGCTCTCTGCACAGCTTAAAAATATATCCTGTAGAGATGCATCTGTTTCCTGTAGCTGACGCAGTAGTCCCACACTCTCGGCTAGTTCTGATGCAGATGTATCTGGACTTAATAATCTCTCACGTAGAGTCTTCTTCAACCCGTAAACAATTTCTGTACATTCTTTTTGGATACTTTGGAATGATGGTTGGTTTCCATATTTTTGTAGTACTCTTTGGGCGTGAGTGTAGTCGTGAACGGCATCCGCATACCGACCATCCACAATTGCGTTGTTTAATTGAGTCGGAAGCAGAAAGAGGAATTGCAGTTTATCAAGGAGTTGCCTTGTGGCACAGAGCCTACTAACATTATTTCCACTCTCGCTAAGAGATTCAGATATATTAGCACTGCATGTTGTGATTTTACTCATCTTGTCGCTTAGTTTGTTCATTTCCTCCTGCATGATTTGAAAATCCGATCTCATTTTGCGTACAGTTTCAGTGGCTGATATAAACTTATTATAGTTCTCGTACACTAATGTTTGCATTTCCGATTGAAGTAGCTGACTCTGATTGACTAATTCCGCTTCCTTGTCCATTACTTGCTTCAGATTGGCACATTTTAGTAGCTTTTCCAGGTACAAATCAGCGTTGAAGTTGTTACCGTCGATGTTCAGTGGATTTTCACTTATTTCTTTGGAATCGGCCATAGTTATGATTCTCAGTGGTTAGGAATTCCACCACAGATTCATTAGTTGTGTTATTATAATAACAAGTTAGTATTTCGATCACATTTTTTTTGTAAATCTTCTTTTTCGTAACTATTTGTATAAAAATACATACAATACAATACAAAAAACATGAATTTCCACGTCAAACAAGTCAAAAGGGAATGTCATTATTGTCATTCATAAAGGCATTTTACGCAGTCATCGTTCGTTTAGCCATGCTTTTAGTCGTAGTAGTACCTACTTAAAGTACGAAGGCTACACAACTTTCAGGAATCAGTGAGATTACAAAATTAAATTAGAATTATACTCATACCACGCCTCCAAATTATATACACGTGAATGACTTACGTGAAAATGACCTTATTCTGCTACATTAGCGCTGTGGAAAACAGGGTATTGTTTCTATTTCCTAAGCTCTATATTCTACAACGAACATCGGCCCTGCCCCGTCGGGCACGGCACTACGGGCGAAACATTGGGCTTGGGAAAGCCGCAACGGGGCCGACCACAGCACTCATACAGTTTGAACGCCTCGAAGTTCTGTGAACACTGGACTAATTCAGTCCCGGGGGACATCTTCAGACTACGTAGCAATTTCTTCCTCTCCGCGGCCCACAGCGCATGATATCGCGGAAATACAGGTTATCTTGCCGAAGCGGTTGGAGGCCTTCTCAACAATGGACACCGCGTGCTGATAAGTCATCGCCGAGTCAATGACTACACCTAGGTACAGTCGGCCAAGAATCTGCTCTACCACCCTAAGGTTGAAACTCATATGAATGTCATTAGACATTAAGGTTCATTGTTCACGTGTCACAATATACCAACTCTACCTTATTGATGTTTTAGTGACACAGGAAATGTCATCAAAACTGATGGACCATTTTCTTGGCCGACCGTACTCTACTCTAGAGCGAATAGTAAAGGAAGTGGATAGTAGCTCAACAGTTATATTTTTAATCTCTACGACACTTCTCTTAGTGGGCTAACGACTGCTGAGGATCGAGTCCAGTGTAGACAGGAAGGCTTACTACTCAGGGACACATCCCACTTGTCAACATGACATTTTTTTTGTCTTTATTTTTAATGTCCACGAAAGTGTTAGTCTCGTCCGAAGACTGGAAATCCCCGCCCAGTGTTGTCTAACTTCGATGATCCTACCTACCTACAGGAAATAAACAACTAAATTGAAACACAAATGTATTCATTATTTTTTTTTTTATTAATTAACCCATTAACCAAATAGCGTCACCATTATTAAAAAATAAATTGTATCTACATATAAAATTTTACGTTAAATGCTTCTAAAACATAAATCTCACGAGACGCTCTACGTTTTATACTTAGTAAAATTTGACATTTTTAATTTAATTACTTACATTACATTTACATCGTTAGTCACGAGATATCATAGACATTTTTTAAAATTAAAAACAATTATCATGCATTTAAGCAGGGTTACCTAGAAACTCAACAAGTGAACAAACAACTTATTTACTTTCCAACTTCACAATAATTCCTACGATGCCCTGTGTCATATAACACTTACATAAAGTACACAATCGAATTTGGTTTTGGTCGAAAACTTTAGATAGACATTACATAAATATTTATTTATATTTTGACACATCTTATAAACGGTATAATAACTATACCCTGTTAAATCCCAGTGTTCCAGAAGCGTACGTAAATAGATACAAAGGCTAAAACGCACGGCACGGGATTCTTATAAAGCGAGACGCGATAAAAAATGGCGCCTAAAAGAAGAAAAAAAAAGTTTATTCCCAATAGTTCTATAACAGATCCTTTATGGTACAAATAAAAAGTATATATTTTCGTTAGCCCTGAAAGTTAAGGTTGGTTTAGACTGATCCATTTTAACCAATAATTTAAAACAATATTAGCTTCCATGATTTTTTATGACAAACTGCTCATTTGGACAACCAACTTTTTTGTAGATTCAATCCTATTTTATACTAATCGCATGTGATTTAAGTTGTTAACCTTCCCACATTTTCGGGAAAAAAAATAACATGGAATATCAACAGTTGGTTTCGTTAACGATTAGCAGAATGTTGACAATATGGTTCGTGAATTAAGACACTCTCAAACTCAATCAAAGCCTCTTGTTCCAGTAGTTCCGTTAATTTTGTTCAATGTTCAAAAGTGAATTTCTATTTGTACAGAAGAAGGACCATTTTAATTTGCACCTTTTTGACAGAGTTCAATCGTTTACAACACCAAATCTGTACCGTCATAAGGAGGAAAGGCATCATATTATTTTCATGGAAATGTGTTTAGAACCTTTAGGACTTTTGAGGTTCATTATTCGTCGCCCAAGACAACAATTGTGCCCTTTCTCCTATTGGTGACAGAAATAGGGTAGATACATTTAAATTTGAATCTTGATATGTGACAATTAACCACCGGAAAAAATATTGGAACTATTGAGACTTTAGGGGTCAACGTAACCATTTGCTCAATTTTTTTTAAAGACTGTTTTGTTTTATTATACTCAAACATAAATTATTGATATAGAAAATATGTTTAAATAAAGGGGGGCGTGAGATCGACCACAGATTATTTTGAACACCGGTTTGACTAACATAGGATAAAGTAATTATATGTAGGTATAGTGTATATATCATAATTATATTTTTCTACTTAATGAAGTCACCTATATGAATTACAAATTACATCGAATGTCTGTCAAATTAAATTTGTAATATTTAATTAGAAAAATATCAGCATTAAATGGAAGAAGAGCAGCATTAATGGAATCCACTATACCTACTTAATTAAAATTTTAAATACTCATATACAAGTGTTAAAACATACATTACAAATTCACTGCTCGACCAGTAAATCCTACTTAACTTAAATTAAACATAGGTACACTATAAAATGGAGATAATTAAATAAAAATCATATTACATAACATAATATGTGATTTCTAACTAGTGTCGAAATTATACAATAGGGGTAATTCAAGATGTAAGTGCAAAAAAAATATATAGGTACTACCAAAATATCATTGGTCGATAAAGTATATTATATTATTGACATTTAACTACAGGAAGCTCTAAGCATTAAAATATTTCTTATATTCCTTAACTATTCATAATGCTATAATGTATGAATTGGCAGCAAAATAAAAAAAAATATAGTTATTTTGGTCTTGGGTAAAAATTGTGTGTAACTCTAACTTAAAAAGGCATAATTTCTTCTTTTTTTTAGTACAAAGATACACCATGCGGAGTTTAATAGAAAATTAGATATATATATATATTTATGCGAACCCATTCCGAGACAGCCTATATCTGTAGGTACTAGCCTATTCATCTAGGCCTCATTATGGTCCATACAATATTATTGCCTCAAGTCTTTATTGCTTTAAAGCTTAAGCGAAACTGAAAGAAACAAATAATAAATAATAATCGGCTTCCACACCAATGTCAAATACAAAAATATGTTTGAGCGATCAGAAAAAAAAATCCTATACAACAAACAAAATACACATTATTGGTATTTATATAATATAAAAGCAAAAAAAAAAACACATTCATTTGATCGGATAACATGTTTGACCTTACAGATATGTTTGACATTTTTTTTTCTTATTTTTTTTTTCAAAGGCTTTGGATAGTTAGCACAGCACAATAGCTTTATTTCAAAAGAAGGGAATTTTGCCAACACATTTTATATGCAAAGTGCAAAATACAGAAGCGTGTGCATGTATTAAATACAACATAAATTGCACTGTTAAACAAAAAAATATATAATAATAATAAATGTCTCAAACATCACTCTTAGGCACTGCTCCACCATTTCTGAGTAATATTTAATGCTGACAAGCTAAATTAAGAAATATTTCAGGCGTTTCTCACTAATTCCATTAACATTTTACGTTGACGGTAATACTGAAAATGATACTAATTGTATCATTATTACAGTTTTTAAACCCCCTCCGTCACATTTCGAAGACATATTTGGTAACTGGTTTCGACATGGGAAAAAAAAAACAATTTCGCTTCTAACTAGTTCGTAGTCAGCTACAAAACGGATTCTTCTTTCCCATACCGAAGTCAGTTACCAATTTACCATTTAATAAATCGTAATTATTCATATTTCACGGTCAACGGCAGAGAATTCATTTTGGTAATTAATTTTGTTGGCTTTTGTAAAATACAATGCAATGAGTTGGTATACAAAGATTTTATTCAACAGGAAATGTAACTCAATGGAAATAGTGAGACGGATTCAGTGACTGCTTGCCAGTAGCAGTATTCCCATTACAATAATTAATGGAAGTAGGGCGAGCCAACCATATGCGCCAGGCAAATTATGAAATACAAAAAGAACCCACTCAGGTCCTTTATTTTGAGTTTATTTCTCGTAGCATAGTATATATTTAATTTATATGTGACTATCTGCTTGGCTACTTCGTAAAGTTACTCATCAATTGTGAAAGAGCCACCCTTACACTAATATATAATGATAAATTATTTCCCTATCTCTATTTTATTAGACTCTAAAAAACAAATTGACAAAATATAATTATTTTATTGATCATTTTTACCATAGTTCAATCCCACCAAGAAAATATCTACTTCTGGTGCTTTCCCCATTTGTGATTTATTTTTATCTTTTTCATCAAAATTTTGTAAAAATATCATCTATGATACATCAGTGGTCCGTGAGTTACATTATTGTGAGCGCTTTGTAGCATATCTATACAGACCTAGCAAATCTTAGCATTCTATTGAAATATTTTTAAAATGTACAATCCGGGTTGCTCACCAGTCCGATGGATGCCAGAGGGAATATTTTTTTTAAAAACAATTCACTAGCCAGGCCGAAACTAATGTTTAACTATATCACAGTAAGCCCCAGAAAGTTCGTATCCGTACGCGCTTCTCTATTGAAAATGATCAAATCACACTATTTCTTTAACTTTTCCATGAGTTTTCTCATTTTCTCCGGGACAGGTACGCCCCTGTGCGCGGTGGAGCGTCGCGGCTTAACGTTCGACGTACTCTTGGTCACTGTATCAGTTTTAATATCAGTCTTTTTCGCGCGTTTGCTGGGTGTGACGTCGGAGTTGTCGGCGTCTCGAACGCTCGACTTACGGGACGATGTCGATAAGGTTGACTTTCGCGCGGCAACCTTGACGCTGTCCTGTTTTATTGACTTACGGCTTGTTCCGGCGACGCTGGCTTTCCTGACCGGTTGGGGTTTGGTTGTGGTTTCTTTGGTTGTTGTTGGTTTGCTGGCGGCGGGTTCGGGGGGTGGCGAGCGCCGTTTGCGGATGCGCGGCGGCGTGTGTGTGAGTGTGGCGTGCCGCGACAACAGTGCCGCGCTGCCGAACAGCTGGCCGCAATCACACCGGTGCTCCACTTCTGCCGTACCTTAAACACGTATTGGGAAACTTGGGAGTTGACATATAGAGGTGAACGCTTCAATGGTGCCGTAGAAGAAAATGGACTTTTAGTTATGGGGAAATAAATTATAAATATTTATGTAAAATCCTATCTCGAGATCACACTAATATTATAAAGGCGAAAGTTTGTTAGTGTGTGTTTGTTATATACTTACGTCTAAACGGCTGGGGATTTAATAAAATTTGGTATGGAGTATAGCTGACATAATTTAATCACGAAATTACAATGCAAAATGAACATGTATGAACTTACGTTTTCTGATAGCTTTTACAGCAGGCTTCGCAACAGTCTTGGCCACCACAGGTTTTGCTAGAGACTTCCTCTTCGCAATGCCTCCAAGTGACTTCCGCTTATCCACGAGCGATTTTCTTGGAACTTTCTTCTCCTTTTCTTTAGGAACTTCTACTTTTTCTGCAACTTTTTCAGCGTCTACAGTGTCGGGGAACGAGTATTTCACTTCACTGTCGTCCGAGTCCGTTCCAGGCCCTAGTACTTTCTCTATTGTTTTTGTGGAACTAACCACCGGTTCGGCCTTGGGTATGTTTGGCTGCGGTTTTGATTCAGACTTTGGTTTCCCGCGCAACGTTTTTGGTGGATGTTGCAGGGAAATACGCCTCTTTATATGTTCATTAGGTATTGGTCGCTCGATCTGAAGCGAACTACGCTTTTTAGACCTAACTTTCATGAACAACTTGCTTTCCGCCGTCTCCTCTTTAAAATCGGGGTTCAGCATATATCTCACATCGTCGTCATCACTCAGCGACTTGTTGGGCTCAATCTCAGGAAGCGGAATATGTGTTGATTTCTGACGTTTCGTAACAGTTGTTCCTATTTTGTCCTTTGGCGGGTGTTTTTTCTTAGGTGTGTCTTCAATGACTATAGTTTCCTTAATGTCGAATTTAGGTTTTAATTTTTCAATAAGTTGGGATGATATTTGTTTAGGCTTTTCTTCTGTTTTAGTCTCTTTCGTCGAGCTATCTTTGACAGGTTTTATTTCAACGTCATTCTTCTTGGTCAAAATGTCTTTTGTACCCTTAGGCTCTGAATCTTTTTTGTTCTTATCTTCTGCATCTTTCCTAATTTTTTCTCCTGCATCTTTCCTAAACTTTTCTCCTGCATCTTTTCTGATCTTCTCTCCTGCATCTTTTCTGATCTTTTCTCCTATATCTTTCTTGTTCTTTTCTCCTCCATCTTTCCGGATTTTTTCTCCTGCTTCTTTTTTGGTCTTTTCTTCTGTGTCTTTCCTAACCTTTTCAGAAACATCTTTTCTGACTTTGTCGTCTGTCTCTTTTCTTATGTGTTCTGCCTCTTTTCTATTTCTATCTTCTGACTCTTTCCTGATCTTCTGGTCTGATTCTTTTCTAATTTTCGGTTCTGTTTCCTTTATATCAATTTCCACTTGAGATTCACCACTTTTGCTTAATTTTCTTTTCTTTGCGACGCTAACTTTAGCATCAGTGTCCTTTTTCGGTTCAACCGCTGGTTTAGTATCGTCCTTAGGTTTAGGGATTTGTTCTTCGGGATTATCTTTATCATCCTCTTCTGCGTCCTTGCCCTCGTCGGTCTCAGATGCTTTGGATATTGACTGCCTCTTTTTCTTCTGGCAGTTAACAAAGTGTTTATTCAACGAGTGTTCGTTCGGGAAGACCATGTAGCATAATGAACATTCGTGTATAATGTCTCTAGTAGACAGTGCACTCTTTACACTTTTGTCGTCAGATTTTTCTGAATTCACGTCCATGTGCGTCTCTTTATGTTCTTTCAAGTGGTGCAGTTTTCTGAAAGTCTTTTTGCAGATGTCGCACTGCGGCGAAGACGAAGTTTCGTTCTTATCTGCTTGGGTTTGTGGTATTGGATTCTTCTTTTGGTTGACACCATCGTGTGTTTCCCTATGCTCCACAAGATGGTACAACTTTCTAAATGATTTGTCACATTGTTCGCAACGGAAGCCTGCGCTTTGGTCATCAGGCAATTTGGAAGACTCTTGGCCGTCTTTGTTTCTATCCCATTGCTCAGCGGAACTCTTTCTTCGGTTTCTAGAAGTGGTCGGGTTATGAATGATTCGGTGTTGCACCAAATGATGTAGTTTTCTAAACTCTTTTTTACAAACTTCGCAGCTAAAGACAGATTTGTTTGATGGAGGGGGGTCTGTTTTTTTAGCATGTTCTTCTTTATGTTGTAGTTTGTGACTAACTAAATATGATAGTTGCCTAAAGGTTTTTCCGCAAAATTCACAAACAAGATTATTAATCTTAGAATGCGCTTTTGCTTTTGACACTTCTCGTGATGTACGATGTTCAGCCTTCGGTTCAGTTTTCGGTTTCACAGGAGTGTCTTCAATAACAATAACTTCACTTGCGGAAATATCTTTGAATTTGGCCTTTGGCTTTACCAGAGTCCTCTTAGGTTCGCTGTGAGAGCTTTTTGTTTGAGTAGAATCAGAGTCTGTGTCTTGAGATTCAAAGGACCGCCTGTGCCTGCGTAAGCTCCTAGCATCAGATTCAGACCTGTTTGGTGATGGTCCAGTACAATGCTTTACATGTTTGAACACAACATTCTCCGAGCGGAAAAGTTTATTGCAAATAGGACATACAATATCTTGGTTTATTTTACCCATAGTCCAATTCTCCATGACCATTTCAAAATCACTGCTGTCCTCATCCTCAGAGCTAGTCTCACGCTTCACTGGAGTGCGAACCACTCGGGACTTTTTCTGTGGGGTTGGTGTTTTAGGTTTTTCAGCTCCTTCTGGCAAGGGATATTTCCTAGGTCTACCGCGTCCCCTTTTCATTGGTGTAGACGAGGCTGGACTGTCAGCTGTCGTTTCATGCATACTTTGAGCTTGATTCTCTAGAAGTTCCGCAGCTTTAACCAAATTATCAATAGCAGAAGCCGCTGCAGACATCGGCATGTTATCTGTATCAGTAGTATTAGTGTTGGATTCACTTGAATTATCTTCTACTGTTGTTGATCGACCCAACAAATAGCTTTTCTTGGGCATCAAAGTTTTCGAATTCTTTTCTTGGGGTTTAATAATTTCGTCAATCTTTCGACGTTTCTTTGGAGATTGTTCATTCCTGGGACTGACAATTTCAAGTTCCGGTTCCTCAACCGGTGTCAGAACTTGTTTTCTTTGATGTTTTGGTTTTTTATTATCATCGCTTGATTTTGATGTTTCAGTTGGCTCAGTTTCTAACGAATCACATGAACTGAATGCAGCAGCTGAAACATCAGATTCCACAGGTTTCTTCGTTGGAGATAACTCTTTGCCTTTCAGATTTAGTTTTCCTGATGATAATTCAAGATTTGTTTCGACACTAACAGGCGCATCTTCGATTACAGTTACGGGATCTTTGTGTCGTTTTGCAGTTAACGCAGATTGGTAGGCCATTTGTAGTTTCGATTGCGAGTTTTTGTTGTAAACATCTTCCATCCGCGGGTGGACAGCCACGAACGCCGATGTTTTACTTTGGCTTACAGGATTTGGCCCATATAGGGGTTTTTTAGGTTGACTTAGGTTCATTGAAGGAACAGTGTATTTGCTCATCATGATGTTGTTTTCTACCCCAGTCTTGTTCTGCGTCTTGGCATCATAGCTAACTGTAAGGCTATTCTCGTACGTGAAGGAATTTCTACGGGCGAATTTTTCAAAATCTTTTTCATTGATTCTTAATTTGCTTTTATTAACGTCAGCAGTAGAAGAAGTGGCTGGAATTGGTTGCGGTTTCGATATCTGAATGGTATTCTTCTTTATTTCCATATCGCCAGTAACTGGCTCATGTTCTATTACTTCGTCGTCAGATACAATTTCAATTAGATTAGTATTCGTGTTTATATTCTGCGTCATTGGTTTGTTGATTGGTAACAAACTGGGTACTTTAGTACTCTTTTGCATTACTGATTTAGCATCTGTCTTGGAATAACTAATCAAATCCTGTGTATACCTAGATGGTAATTCATGTATTGGTCTCTCTATGAATGGAATGCCATGCAATTCGTTCATTTTCATTTCTATTGCATCAAGGCCTGCAGGTTTGGCGACAACTTGCGAGTCCTTCTGTTTAGGTGGTTTCTGTGTTTCTGGTTTGCGTTTATTAAGCACATTCTGTTTTGGGAAGTTAGGTGGGAGGTTCTGTTTAATCATGTCTTCAATTGTTCGGTCAATCAAATTTTGATTACTTATTTCCTTAGGTTTCGAAGAGCCAGACTTTTCTGGTACCTCTGGGATAGTTTGAGTAACTTTCTGTATTACCAGAGACGGTGACGGTTTTGATATGTTCGGAATTTGTTTAATTAACTCTGAAGTATCAGATTTTGGTATTACTTTTATTTGATCTGGTTTAGCCTTTGTTATGTCCACGGGCTTTGGTAGTACTTTAGGGTCTACCTTAGTACTTGTTTTTACTGGTACAAAAGGTGAAATGTCCCTTTTAACATTCAACTTCGCTACAGGAAATTTCTTCAGAACGTCACGGCTATTTAAATCAAAAGGCTGTTTGATCTGATTCGTACTAGTACTATTGGAAACCACTTTTGTCTCTCGTATTTTGTTCAAATAGGCTTGCTTATTGGCTTCTGTCCACTTTCCAAATGGAACCGGATTGTTGTTGTTAACAATCAAAGGTTTTGCAGCACTTGCTTGTAATTTTGGAGCCTCCTTTGTGATTGTCAGGTCAATCTTTGGTAATGAGCTGGGAGTCTGTGCTGGAATCGTTGAAACCTTTGTATTGACAGACTTGATCAATGTAGAACTTTCAGAAGGCGGCATTGGGATAACTAAAGCCTTGCTTACGCGTTGCTCAATAAATGACGCACTGTCCAGTAGTTTGGCTTTATTTGCAGTCATAGCCGAGGGTTCCTTCAAAAGATCAATGGTAGGAATATTTTTGTGCTTTCCAATTGGATTTGCAGTTGTTTCCATCGGCTTTGATATATTTGATACAATGGGAGCTTCCTTGACAGATTTTCCAGCACTTGGCATGGAATATATCGGAGTTTTTGCCGACTTTTCAATGCCTATTATTTGGGGTTCGTCGTCTAAACCTGGACTAATCAATTCAATACTAGGATTGTTAGTTGCTGTTGTATCAATCTCTAAATCCGATAGTTGAATTAAATCATCACTTGAATTTTTCTGATATTCAGGCACTTTCTCATCAATAATTAGTGGTGTTTCGATTGAATCATCCTCTGTTTCCATAGCAGTGGATACCAAATTAGATTTATCTTTACCCTTATCATCACAGGTGTCTTTGGACTCCTTGGGTTGTTCTTTCTGCGAAGTAACTTCATTGAGTTTTTGCTTGGACAGCTGCAACTTGGCCTTTCCTTCTGGTACAATATTCTGTAGTGTTTTCTCGGGACTGCTTAATTTATGAATTGGTGTGCTGCTTTTGCTTACCAAATCGACAACTAGTGATTTTTTAGATTTGTCTGTTTTCAGTGGTGAGGTTGAACTTGCAATGGTCACGTCTGACATTTTTGGTGGTACAATTTTCCTATCTTCTGTCGAAACTTTTGATTGAAAAGTTGTGTCACCTTTTTTTATTGATGAGGTTGGATGTACAACAGCTATATTTGATGACAATGGTAGCACAGTTTCCTTTTTCTCTGTCAAAAATGTTGGGCCTAAAATGGTGTCAACTTTTTTGTTTTCAGCTGGTGAATTTTTAGAGTTATCTATTTTCAGCGATGAAATTGAAGGTACAATTGGTGAACTTGATGTCATTAGCGGCACAATTAAAGTGGTTTCAACTTTTTTGTTTTCAGCTGGTGAATTTTTAGAGTTATCTGTTTTCTGTGATGAAATTGAAGGTACATTTGGTGCACTTGATGTCATTGGCGGCACAATTTTCTGTTTTTCTGTTGAATCTTTTGGATCAGAAGATGCGTCCACAGTTTTAGTCGCAGGCGAACCAACAGCTTGTGGTACCTTCGAGTTATCACTTGTCACTGAGGTTTTCCATGAATGACTTGCGTTTGACGTTGTTGGTGGTATGTTTTGTTTCTCTTTTGTCAAAACTTGTTTATCAGAAGCTGTATCAACTTTCTTTTCAGAAGCTGTGACAACTTGTTTATCAGAAGCTGTGTCAACTTTATTTTCAGAAGCTGTGACAACTTTCTTTTCAGAAGCTGTCACAACTTGTTTATCAAAAGCTGTGTCAACTTTCTTTTCAGAAGCTGTGACAACTTTCTTTTCAGCTGTGACAACTTGTTTTTCAGAAGCTGTGACAACTTGTTTATCAGAAGCTGTGTCAACTTGTTTTTCAGAAGCTGTAACAACTTGTTTATCAGAAGCTGTGTCAACTTTATTTTCAGAAACTGTGACAACTTGTTTAGAAGCTGTGTCAACTTTCTTTTCAGAAGCTGTGACAGTTCGTTTATCAAAAGCTGCATCAACTTTTTTATTAGGAGCTGTATCAACAATTTTTGTTTCTACAGCATCTGGTGTATGTGACTTTGTTGTCAGTGATAAGGTTTCTTGTAAACCCTTCGATTGTTCTTTCTGTAATGTAATTGGTGTGGTTTGCGACACAATTGGTTCCCCTTTAGTTAAAACTTTCTGATTGGAAGCTGCATCAACTTTCTTTGTCTCAATTATTTGCGACTTTTTGGAGTCATCTGTTATTGGTGATATGGTTGCAGAAACAACATTTGCTGTCATAGGCTTTTCTTCTGTCAAAACTTGTGGTTTTGAAGTTAGTAATGGCTTTTCAGTGATATTCTTTTCGGTATTAGAACTTTGTGCTGAGGTACTCTCCTTTGGTTTAGATGACTTTTCTGGATCTTGAATACTTCTTTCAGATACAGGTAATCCTAATCCGAATAAATCCTTTACACCACTCTTATTTTTATCCACAGTTAGTTCTTCTTTGTTCAACACTTTTGTGGAAGTTTCTTCTTTGGCAACAGTATTTACTTTGAGGTCTTCATTCAGTGGTTCTTTAAATTTATTGGTATTAAGTGCAGTAAAAATATCCTTTTCATTTTTCTCTTCTACTAATTTCTGATCCATAACACTAACATTACAATCTAAATCATTGTTTTTAGGTATTGAAACTTTTTTGTTTGTATCAATATCTATTGGATCTTCACCCTTTTGCAATGGGCACTTATCTATTGTTGGCTTTTCTACATTTGTTTTGAGATCTTTTTCATTTGTTAATGCAATGGATACTTCCGCAGAAGATTCACTAGCCAATGGTTCAATAGGTTTATCAATTTGCAATTTTGATTTGGAAGAATCTGACACTACATTCTTTGAGTTTGACGACTTTAGAATACTATCCATTTCAACAGGAACTAAGTTTATAGTTGAGTCTTCAGATTTCTTATCATTTGCCCCCAATGAAGACTCTACCATCTTATCGTCTAAAATCACATCAGCACTATCTATATTGTCCTTACTTGAATCCAAGCGTTCGGAAGAAACATCAGATTTATTAGGAGTATCTAAAAGCTTTTGTTTACAACTATCTAAAGAAGTATTTACTTCAATAGTCTTCTTTACATTATCAGAGTGTCGGCTGGGTTGCAATTGCATGTCAACCATTGTTTTGGTTAGAGGTTTCCCTTCTTTGTTTGGTGTAGAGTGGTAAGTCATCAGTGGAGATTTTTTAGCTTCATTTATTTTCATTGGTTTCCCATTGAAGTTGAGTTCAGGCTTAGTGTTATCCACATTTGCAGATGGCTTTGTTTCAATGGGTTTGACTGTAGATTGGTTGTCTGTTAAAGGTGTTGTTGCAACTTTATCTACCTTTTGCTTACTCTCATCAATTTTTACATCTTTTGTTGCTACATTAGATGTAGGATTCTTGACAGCTTTTGCAGACTTTGAAGGCTGAAAAGAAGCACCAAATGTATAGGGTATATAGTAGTCAATAAAATTACATTGAATAGACTAGGACAATAACCACCTAAATCCTTATTTTTTGGTATTGGCTTGAAATTTCTTATTTGAAATATAAACTTTTCTAAAAAATTACTTTTACTTACCACTTCTTTTGGCACCTCAACTTCTATTTCTTCATATACTTCTAAATTACGCTCAGCATTCTCTCTGTAAACAAAAACACACAACTTACAGAAAGTTTTTCTTTCTTTACAAAAAAACAAATGTTAGATAGACTAAGTAGATCACATTTGTTTCTTATTCACTTCTAGAATTCAGAAGGACTGGCAAATCTCAGCGGGGGCAGTGGCAAGTGGTTGAGGAGGAATTTGCTCAGCAGTGGAAGTTGACAGAGGAGAAAAATAATCATTAATGATGTTAGTTCAAACATTATTCTGAACCTATTCAAATTATTTCCTCTGGACCTCAAAGGAAGCTGTGCCAGGACTGTGACTCAAGTTTCATTATAGTCCTGTAGGAACTACGGGACATAATTATCTACATTACTCGAACTGTAACTTTCTAATGGTACAAGTATTTTCAAAAACAGTCTAGTACTTTTTGAGTGACAACCATACATAACCACCACACAAACATAAATCACCAAAGATACAAGTTTTAAATAATAGTAATAAAGCATGTTAAATCATACAACAGTAATTTACATTGTGTCTAATTATACCAGTTTCACTTATTTGGCATACAAATAATCAGTAACAAGCAGTGTCATAACAGTGTTAAATGCAGTTACTGTAAGTATTCATTTACCTTTATTAGTAGAATAGTTAATAGTACTGACTATGATGCATTTATTATTTGCTTAAAAAATATAATAGCTTTTTATCAAGTTAAAACCAAATTAAACTATTAAACTAGGCATATTATACACTCACCGAACTTTCAGAAACTTGAAGCTGGGTGTTTGTTGGTCAGTATCTATGATCTGTACTGCAGCCAACTCTTCTTGCCCCTCCTTCCTGTACAGGTATAGGCCATTTCCAATGTCGATGGCATCCACATTCTTGCCATCGATTTGCAACACAATATCTGTGTCTTTATTACATAAAGCTGATTCTGTATCAATACCAGACTCGATAGAGTCATCACCCTTTAGACCACTTGTTGCATCTTCAGTTGCACCCTTGTCTTCAGAGTTCACCTTCCCCTCCAAACCCACATGCACATTGTCATCAATAATAAGTTCATTGTCGTCATAAGAGTTGTCAGTGTCCTCAAAAATATTGACGCCACCAGAGAGTATGTTGGCTGCATCAATATGTTTATCTATTTTGTAGTTATCTAATAAACTGCTGGACTTTCCTATGGGGGACAGTCCAGCGATGAGTTGCTCTGGTGTTGAGATGGACCCATCGACAGTGTCTGAAGCAACTGATGCCAGGGACACATCTTTTATAGGTATGTGGTCTAAGCTCGAGTCTCCGTCGGATATGGAGAAGTACTTGCTCTCACTAGCAGTCAGGAAGGCCTGTGAGGACGAGTCCAGCGACGAATCCGCGGAGCTTCCTTGATCGCCCCTCAATTGGTTCAGTCTATCCATGTCCGCGCCTCATCTGAATAACAAGACATGTTCTGTCTAAATACTGCAACCCCTAATAATCACCTTGAAGATTGGCCAAATCACCGCATAGGTCAATAACAGTGAAATTCTGTGAAACTTAGTGGAACAAACGATAATGAAAAACAAAATGTGGGACACTAACTGATATAATGAATAAAACAGGCACTTACCAATACAGTTTTATTTGGCACTAGTAGCCAATACAATAATATAAGAATAAAGTTCAAGTTCAGCTTAAAAAATAAGAAGAAATAGATTTTTTAACAAATTTTGTTTTAGGACACAACACAACACATCAAAAATGGACGCAAAATACTGATGTTGCCATGAGAAAAATATCCTGATAATTTAAAGCTTGTTTACACGAACGATATTAAAACGTGGTGAGTATTAAAAAAAATATAAAAAGTGAACTTATGCCAAGTGTCACGCGTTTTAGTTATGGGGTACATCCCTATGATTGAAATTAGGAGACTGACAGATTTGACATAAAGAGTGACGTAACTGAATATTTTTTGTCATGTCGTTATTTTGAATCAAGTGCTTGGTCGCCGAATTAACGGAGATAATTTTGTATTGTTTTTGAGTTCCTGTATATTTCTGGCCACCCTCTCTATACCACCCCCACCCTTTGTACGATGCCGCCTCGAGGAACTCCGAAAGCAACGCCATTAGTGCGCCGGACATTTCTAAAACAAATACTGCTGGGAAATCTTCGCCAATTCTGAAATCTAAAACGATGTCTGTTCGAAAGACATTAAATGCTAGAGAAAATGTAAAAGGTACAGTAGTAATTGATACTTAATTGTTGTTTTTAAACCGGGAAAATGATCACGAGACTAAAAGATGGTGATTCTACCTCTGAACTCTGAGTGTTAATTTTATTTCAGAAACGCCCAGGAAAGAGCCTCCAAAGTCTGCAACCAAGGTTCCTCTCACAACAAAGAATTTCGTAGAGAGCAAACAGGTCCCACCTCCAGACAGTGCACCAAAGAGTGCCAAAAAGGCTATGTGGAAAAGACGACCTAAGCCAGCCCATTCCGGTGTTCCAGTACCTGAAAAGATGAGAAAGCTTTTAGAAAAGTGTTTACAAGATGATGAATACAAACTATAAAAATAGTATGACAGTTGAAAATTACATATTATTTTGTTTACATTGATTGTAAAGTTACTAGCCTACTTTGAGTATGTTGATAATGTATGTTTACTTCTATTTAATTAAGAATAGAATACATACACCTAACAAACATTGTAAATATCATAGTGCATGCTTTTGTTAGAACATATAATATTATGTCATATACCTTATGATTTCACTGACCAATGACATGACATGGGTCTAGTAATCTGGAGGCCAAGACTGCGGTACTCTGGTAGTACAGTTTTGTTCTGGCATTGCAGTGTCAAAGTGTAGTGGCACTCTAGTTGCACTGCTTTGCTCTCACTACATGTAAAACAGCAATGCACATTGTTTGTTGCTGGCATACCAGAAAGAAAAAACTACAATGGCGCAGTAGACTTAGCCCCCTGGTCAGATCATGAAACATGGAATAGCTATGTACAGTATATGGATATGTTTCAAACATTTTTTTCCCGTAGCACAGCATATAGTGACCAACTTTTGCATAAACTTTAGCCCTTATCAATTAAATCTTTGTATGAATTTTTTATATTAGTAGGGTTGTAGACATTTATAATTTAACCCTTTCAGTGACATAAGCCATGCACAAGCATGTTAACAATAAAACTTTTATTGTCTTAAGTAGAGTTCTAAAATGTTAATATTCCAATGTTTTATTGTATTGTCAATTTGATAGTTTCTTATATTATTATCAAGGGTCAGTTGTCTATTTCCTAAGACATAACAAATAATAATATAACTATTGCACAGTACAGTCTGAAGGTCTAAGTTGGCGGTAAATAGGTACCTGATGAACAAGAGTGTGCTCGAGCATAGACCACATTGCTGCTTAACATCAGGCAGGATGGTAGATAAATGCTTGTTCACTGTGATAAAAATAAGAAACTATGTCTCTTGCCATTGTATTGACAGAAATATTGCTCATAATGTTTTATAATATGGTCCTGTGTTAAATTGCTGCAATAATCAGAAGTTACTAATTATTGTACAAATTGTAGACTCTTTTTCATGCAGTAGTAAAAACATGTCATAATGAGTTTTCTTTAGAAATAAAATCCACAGAAGAGCAAGTCCAAAGATCATAAAGTAGTTGTATTTCTTTTGTTTCCTACTATCTTTGACAGATTATTTTAATTTCCAAGAAAAACTTATTTATAGACAGACAGAAGGCATGAGATAACAGGCCTATCATTCTTATTGTACTCTTTAAGTAAATTGGTGATAAGGCTTAAATTTTTTTAGTAAGTAGGTACCTACATAATAAGATTCGTAAAATGCCATTTTGTTATTTAGATAATTGGGTATAATACTGGGAAAAATTTGATCATAATTTAAGATTAATTTGAATAATATTGACTTCAAAATAAATATCCACTTATTAGCATTTAAACAGTATGTGGTATAGTATATTATTGATTTAATACCATATATGTATGTACCCACATGGACTAAAATTTATTTTACTATCAAAAGTTCCTATTTACAGAAAAGTAAATAGGTATATTTTTTTGTAAGTAAATATACCCGTCATGCTTATGGTTTGAACTCTTCCCTATCTAGATGTCGTTTGTAGGTGTCCGGGGCGACTTTTATTCCGTTTTTTAATATTTGGGTAAGTATGATATTCAAACTTAAATAATCGAAAGTATTGTAACATGTAAACAAAAAAAAAATGAACTGTCATCTTGATTCACTGCTTGACGTCAGCCGTTTCGTTGACATTAATTCACCCTTTATACAGCTAGCGCCATCTTTCGTCGCTAAGAGAAGCAAGGGCCCTGAAAATTCTTAGGTAAGACGTAGTTAATAGTTATTGACAACTTTAAATACGTAGGTAGTCGTTAGTCATTAATTTTAGTCTCACTTCAATTGATTAATATGTTTATCTTGTAATAAATTCTTAACAGTTTTGGAATAATAAAGATCCTTAAAATTACTATGACCATTATTTTCTATTTTTTCTTGGAATCATAACCATAACTCCATACCAATCCTTAGCCTTAAGGGATTGAAATAGGGAATAATAAGTGAAGCTATATGCTGCAGAGGACACTTATTTAAGGACCCAATGAACCAATGACATTGAGGCAATCGAACACGAACTTTAGTGACAATCCAATGAGCAATTTTTTCAGTACAGACCCGTGCTTCACCTAGTTGCTTCGCGGGGTATGGCAGGAGCCCGTGCTTAACATGGGTGGAGCACGGGACATGTATTGGGCCCGTGCTCCACCCTACCTATTCATCTATTTATTTTATTACTTATGTATTTTACTTCACTTTAATGACCAAACAATCTCACTGCGATCGAACACTAAGCTGGAACCCGGCGAAGCTAAGAGGAACCCACTGGGCCGGTCTGATGAGACTATCCGGCCGGAGAGGGAGCGGTCAGACTGCGTTCCATGACGCATGACCATTGAAGGCCGCGGAGGAAGAGGACAATCTGTATCTGCCGAGCGCCGCTGTCCCTTTCCTCCGCGCCCTTGAGGGGCGGCCACCGCGAGATGGTGCCTTGGCGGGGCCGCAGGGGAAAGAGGAGTGTCAGTATTGCGGCCTAGTATAGCTCGAGCTTGGCTTTGATTATATTCGCGCCTATATACTGATCTCTATTAAAGGTTATGTTTTTTAGGACCTATCGGTACTCCACTGAGAAATTATACCAAGATACCGGAGTCCTCAGTGTCAGAAAACTATACATCCTAAACCTAACACTTAAGAAACACAGCTCGCGAAATAAGATAGCAACTGATTTACCTAAGCGACGAAAACGTTTAGCTTTCACACTACCTATTACAAATTCTGTATATGCTCGTCGCCAATTATTGCTTGCAAACATTGTGTAACAGAATGGCTAAAAACCAAAAATTATGATGAGATTGAAAACCTATTAGATATAAATAAATAACACTAGGTGACCTAATTACGTATACACATACAATACACCATACACACCACACACACACACCACACACACACACACACACACACACAAACTCTTCATTTACCTAATTTAAAATATTGTTTCGTCTACTCAAAGATATACTTTTAATATTATTTCGTGTTGTTAATTAATTAATTAAACAATCCTATGTACTATTTTTAAATTATCAATTTCAATTTTATATTATTAATTTAAATTATCAAATTTTTAATTCATGTACCTACTCTACAAACAATCCTATGTACTATTTTTAAATGATCAATTGTAATTTTATATTACTAATTTAAATTATCAAAATTTTAATTCATGTACCTACTCTACCAACATTGTTCTTTTAACATATAGTGAAGAGCGGTGACCCCAATACAAGCACATTGTTTTTGCTTAAAGGGGTCTCCTCATGACTGAGAGAATCTGTTATGTGGTTACAATAAAGATTTTTTTTTTATATACCCGGTGAACAATCAACCAGCAAGGCCTTTCCAATTGCACGTCACTGTGACCTGTTTTCGGCTTCTCGCATCTCTGCCAGCCATCTTGCGCATGTCATCCGTCCACCTTGCCTGTGGGCGTCCTACACTCCGTTTGCTGAGACGCGGTTTCCAGTCGAGATCGCACTGTATACCTCTACATACTGTATATCTACTTTAGAAATATACCCATAGGATCTCTGATTGTAAGTCGGGCTCGTTGGTGTAGTGGTCAGCATGTCTGCCTCTATTCCGTAGGGTCGTGGGTTCGATTCCCACCGCTGACAGGTACTTAGATGATGAGTTTTTAAGTACTTGTTGGACGTGCCTGGGTGTTTTATTTATATAACTATGTACTTAAAAGAAAAAAAATGTATTTAAGTAAGTATATTTCGTTGTCTGAATTCCATAACACAAGTGCTTTTTAGCTACTAACATGGGATGAAGGGAATGTGTGTGTTGTAAAAATATTTATATTTATTTATGTTTATAAGTCAGTTTAACCTTATAAATAGACACTTACATAATGCGCTTTGTTAATAGGTATAGAACCTTACCTTATCTTACTCCACAAATATGGATAGAAGCACCTAGTTACCTACGTAACTAGCCATATCTTAATAAGTAGCTCATAAAAGTTACATTGATTTACAACCCAATAAAATAAACGTAAAACAATCTTACAACAATAAAATATAAAAACTTTTGATTTGAGCTTCTTAAGGGGAAGCGCTTCTATCGTTATTGCGAATAATGGAGAATTTCCAAACTACAAAAATTTATTTTCTAGATGTCGCTGGTTGGTGTCCAGGGGGACTTCTGTCAGTTATATTTTATTACCCACAAAATACTACTTACCTAACCTGGCATTACAGGTACAAATGGGGAATTTTCAAATTCCAAAAGTTTCTTATTGTTAAGATCTTGCTAGTAGGTATCCAGGAGGACTTCTGTCAGTTATATTATGGTACGTTTTTTTATTATTTGGGCGAGTTATTAATTACTTCAGATACATTAATTGTAACATGTAGACAAACATAAAAAAAATACTGTCGTCTTCAATACGGACTGCTTGAAGTTAGTAATTTCGTTGACAGTTATCCCCCTAATACAGCTAGTGCCAGCTGTCATAACTGAAAGCTTGCTTGACCTCTCGAAAGCTTTCGACTTGGTATCATATGACGTGCTGTGGAGGAAAATTCGTCAGACCGATGTTCCGGGAGAGATCGTTGATATTCTTGATTATTGGTACAGTCACCAGGTGAACGCTGTGCGATGGTCTGGCTCGGTATCAGAGTCATATGGTGTAAGATGTGGAGTAAAACAGGGGGGATTAACATCTCCTCGTCTATTTAACTTCTATGTTAATGATCTGATTGAGGAGCTGAATAATACCGGAGTTGGCTGTTCGATTGATGGGAAAATGGTCAACAATATAAGCTAAGGATGCCGACGATATGGTGTTGCTGAGCCCCTCGATCAGTGCACTCCGGAGGCTGGTTGCAAAATGTGAAGACTTCGCCAGCGCCCATGGACTCAGGTACAATACAAAGAAGAGCGAGCTCTTAGTATTCAAGCCACGAGTAGTGAAGCTAGGTAGGATTCCTCCAGTGGATCTTAATGGTGTTTCTCTAAATAGAGTAAGGCGCTTCAAGTACCTGGGTCACTGGGTCACAGATGACCTTTCAGATGAAGAAGATGTTGAAAGGGAGCGTAGGGCGTTGTCGGTCAGATGCAATATGTTGGCCCGTAGATTCACTCGCTGCACCAAAGAAGTGAAAATCACACTATTTAAGGCATACTGCCAATCACTATATATGTGTAGTTTATGGGTCAATCATACGCAGAAGACCGTCAGCGCCCTGCGCGTACAATATAATAATGGTTTCCGGATGCTGATGGGACTGCCGCGCTACTGCAGTGCGTCGGGTATGTTTGCCGAGGCCCGAACAAATGATTTTTACGCCATAATTAGAAGAAGGGCTGCCTCCCTGATGCGGCGTGTGCGTGACAGCCCCAACAGTATCCTGCGAATGATTGGGAATAGGACAGACTGTCCCATCCTAAAGCATTGGGTAACATTGCATTTTACCAAAGTGAATTAGGTATCTTTTTAGGTTAAATTAATATAGTTTTTTTTAAGTTTATCAATAGGTACTAACAATCTATGGATGTATTTTTTTTTTGGTCCGAAATAAATATTATATTATTATTATTATAACTAAGAGAAACAGGGGCCCTGAAAATTCCCCATTGACTGATGTCGAAACAAGGTCTACTATCTATTGTCTAACAACATCGTACATCAGTTTCGTGGGGAGCTATTGGCCTTAACAAAGCCCTACCTTAGTTTATATGCAGCGCGCGGTATTTTTATAGCCAGATTCGTAAGCTACCCGCCGTGACTGCAATAGTTACGATATGTCTGTGCACGCCGAATTACATTGACAACTTATGAGATTTCAGACAAAGTTTGAACTTTATTTAACAGGTTAAATAACAATAAGACATATTTAAGCTATAGCAATTAGGTTAATTTACAATAATAAAATACAATTCGATGGTCCCAATTAAAAATGTCGGTAGTGCAATTTTAGGGATATGTAATAGTGTACTTTTCTACACCGTTAGATTGGCGATATTAAGATCTATAAAATTATACGTGTATATATATCTATATATCACGTAAAGGTACCAAAGATTATAAGCTGTTGTAAATTTGAAGTATCATAAGTAGTTTAGTTTTAATATCCAAAACTATCTTCTCTCGCCGTGTGGTGACGGCGAATAGAATACATGTGTCACCACCCCAGCCCAACTTTTCCCGTCATGGGGGTCGTAAGAGGCGACCGAGGGAGCTCTCCAGAGAACGGGCAGCAGCGCTCTCTGTGAGTTAACCACAACACCACTGCGATCGCCAACCCGCCTGCCAAGCGTGGCGATTACTGGCATTTCACCCCAAATGACGGATCTCATTGGGGGAGGCCCTCGTCCAGCAGTGGACGTTATGTGGCTGATGATGATCTTCTCTCCGGAACATGTTCTGTTTTGTAGATCCGACTTTCTTAATAGGGACTATCGAATTATTTCAGCACGTAGGCTTCGTCAAATACATAGGCAACAGTAATATCTATTACTAATCTTTATTAATGTATTAGTAAACGCCCCGCGGTTTCATTCGCGAAGTATTAGTATTAATTTCTCTTGAAATATACTTACTACCACCACATTTTAGAACCATCTTTCTAGAATTAACATTTTCTCATATAAACTTCTACCTAACTTTTTAACCGCTTTTGTGGATGAATTTAGAAAAATCCTGTCTTATCTACGTAAACATCATAAAAACAACCGCTGTGCAAATTTTCAGCTTTATAGAGTGAAGTGTTTGGGCTGCGCGTTGATGGTTCGGTGATGAATGAACCAGTGAGGACTTCCAGTTTTGTATGTATAGATATCTACTAGTAAATTATATTCCTACCATCATCATCAGCCACATAACGTCCACTGCTGGACGAGGGCCTCCCCCAATGAGATCCGTTATTTGGGGTGAAATGCCAGTAAGTAATTCCTACCATGTTGAATCCTATTCCCAACCCATTTTTTATACTTATTAGCAATAATGTTGAATATTTTATTTTAGTTTTAAGTTTTTACCAGATTGCGCCACCAAAAGACTAAAATGTAAAGCATAGAAGGACCCCACAACTCAGGACTACCTACAGTGGAGATCATTGTTAACCCTTAGCATTTAAGTGAAAATTCTAATAAATATTTGATTTTTTTTTGATTTGATATACCTAGGTATTTTTAACTCTGACTTAATTAAGAAAGTTCAACCGCTAATGCCAGAATCAGGAGTATAGAAATAACTTTAAAAAAACGGATTGACTTCAACCAGTAAATAATTAAGACCTATGTAGGTACACACATCGAAAGTGTCTAGGGATCAAGAACATTTTAAGCTCTTAAAAAATCTAATTTATTTAAATCTAATCTTCTGGATTGGTCTCCTACCTAATTTCCCATGCCTGTATCAATGACTTATTTCATCATATTTTGAATAAATTATGAATGAATTCAGTTTTTGTAAAATATAATATTATTGATTGCAATCTTCTAAAATGTACTTGATCCCTAGACACTTTTATGTGTGTATAATATGGTTTTCCTATTGATGTTCTTGTCAGAACTGAAAAAAATAATCACTATTTATACTCATAATTCATGGTTACTAAAAATTAATTGATGTTCGTTAGTCTCGCTAAAACTCGAGAACGGCTGGACCGATTTGGCTGATGTTGGTTTTGAATTACTTACAAGTGGAAGTCCAGGGAAGGTCTAAAAGGTGTATTTCTTCCAATGCACGGGGTAAAAAAGCCTATGGCAAAACACCTAGTAAATGTATAAATAAATTGAAAAAAAGCGTCAATAATGGTTCATCCACTGGAAAGTTCTAAGGTAATAAACATTAAAAAATGCAAGAGAATGGAGGACCTTTTCCGTTTTAGAAGCCTTAATAATCTCGAGTAGCGAAAAAGTTAGGCAGACATTAGACGATACGTTTTGATCTCAGTTTTATCAAAGTCATGATTGTGATTGACGGATTTCCTATCGTCTAATATAGTGAATGATGTTTGAATTAGTATTAGTAGTCATTCCATAAATCATGACTG
>SJJU01003063.1:0-43323 GCA_012932125.1 Conopomorpha cramerella
CACTTTGAATAAATTATGAATGAATTCAGTTTTTGTAAAATATATTCTTGATTGCAATCTTCTAAAATGTACTTGATCTCTAGACACTTTTGATGTGTGTATGATTTGCATCGCTGTTTTACTACTGACGATAGTGAAATAGAAGTAACAGAATCATTAATGCACATCGTTTGCCGCTACAATGCCAGAGCGATGCAACTATGAGAGTATAGTGGACTTAGACCCCAGGATGCGATCGACGCATCCCCAGCTTACGATGACGCACGGCTGCGTGTATCGTTGTTTCATAGACCCGCTTGCGCTCTATGAAGACGACAAGTCAAACCGCATGGTTCAATTTCATTATTTTTCTTAACCCCCTCGCGGACTCATCCCGCCCGTGTCCACGACTTGCTACAACAATAACTTCTACTGTCTTAACGTCTTAAAGGACACTCAAATGAAACACAGGTATATGTAGTTAAGATCGTTTGAACTGTTAACCATGTGTGTGTGATGTGATACGTACAGTCTCAATATTTAAGATGTCTATTACTGTACATGTATTGGTATTTTATTGATGTAGGTACATAGAAAACAATAAAACAATAAACTGAAGCAGTAGTAATTTACCTAAGTAACACCGATATTTGATAGCGACATATTTTAACCTATCTACAAATAACATTCAATACGCATTACATCAACCTACCAATATAAAACATGAACTAGTTCGTTTCGATTGCATTACCTACAACAAAATCTAATCTTGAATTTGAAATTATATCGCGTACTGTATTGGTGACTAACAAAATGTACAATTTATCATGTTCTAGAAAGGCATTTTACTGTGTGCAGATAAAGGCATTACGTGATAAACATACCGAGTATTTGGACGCAATTATTTACTAAATAAAAAATAACAGTGAATTATTTTGGGTAAAAATTCAAGAAAATGACGGGTATGTACGATTCTAGTTTCTGTTATTCAAATCTTACTCAGCTATTGTGCCAAACTTGTTACCATGGTATTCATAAAATCAAGTTCTAGTGGACTACTAGTGAAGGTCTCAAGAGCTAGTTAATTGTTAACCAAATACGCACAAACCTGTCTATAATAAGTTGATATACGTCAACTAGTTAGTCAACGTTAGAACTTTTTTATGGTTAATGGGCAATAGTAAAATTTTACATAAGTATAAATTGTCATATTTCGGAACAAATTCAGTTCCATCAGTCCTAAAAGGATAATAAGATCATGCAGAGTACTTCCTGACACTTTCATTGTTTACTATTCAAGAGGTATCGTACATTGGTTACCCGCCGCCGCTGTACAGCTTCTGGGCAACGGACCCTCTGGATCAGCCGCCCGTCTATCCTGATTACCCAAAAGCTGGTGAGGTCGTGGAGGAAGTGCAGGTTGCCGAAGGTGAGTCATCATCATATCATCACATTATCATAGAAAGATTCTTGACTTGTTAAACAAGTTCGACTAAACAACCTCCATTTATTTAAGTATTGATAAAGATTTTATGTAGGTAAGTACGTGACGTACCCAATTCCACGATCATAGCCTTTCCCAGATTTCTTGAGGCATCAACAAATTTTCAGGTCAGGTCGACAGTAGTCGATAAGTCGAATGGGAAATTTTCTTTGACGTTTTTCTTCAGCCTTCTTTAGTACAAAGTTTGACAGTAATGACAGTTCTTAGCCCAAAAATCTGTCGGAAAAACGTTATAGAAAATTCAAATAATCCAAGCCAGCCACCTAAACCAAATTAATGAATCAAACTAGGGTCCCCACGCTCAAGGATGAAGGATTATGCAATTTTTATTTGCACTAAGCTGGTAAAATCGCACTGCGTTCACTAGTATACTCATGATAGTAAAGCAAAACTTAATTCAATTTCCGCAGATATTCCACCACTGGACATCGACTGGCATCCTGCGTCACCAGACGCGGCGGCCGATTTTGAAGAGTGCGCCGTTAAAGGTGGTGTGGAAGGGTGGGACGGCAGCGCATTGTGGGTGATCAGGTCCCACCATGACGGCCACTGCATCCCCGGAAAGATGGCCGCGAAGCACAAGGTGGCTTACATCCCCTATGGCGGTGCCGAAGTCGAAGTCAGCGAAATTGAGGTAAGCTCAAATCTCCGAAAAATCTTCTCTTATTCGGCAATTTGTAGCCTCTCTGGAACTTACTCCTCAATGTTTACTAATGAATTACTAATGCTGCCGAAACCAGAAGGAGTGCATACGCCGATCATGTGACACTCGCGATCGAGGCCTCGTTCCGCGCGGAGATAGAAAGAAACGCCCCAAGTGTCAAACTGGGGAAAAAGAAACCGGTTGGGATTCTCTCCAGCAAAGTCAATGACAATAACCGTAAAAGGAAAATTTCAAAGATCGCCCACAATTAAAATAGACAATGCCTCGATCGCGAACGTCAAGGAGGCGCGATATCTCGGCGTCATCTTAGACCAGACAAGGAGCTCCTTGTTATGAAGCTTCATACTACACGCCAATTACATTGGAGTAAAGTGAAGTACTTCGGTAAAGTGTCACGTATCTCAGCTACCAGGTGGGGCATCATGTACCGCGCTCTTAAAATTATCTATGCCGGGACCTACACTAAATGTGTAAAGGCAGAGAGCCGCAACTTGAAAATCGTTGATTTGAGTAAATCGCGCGCAAAGTTTTTTATTATACATTGAGGTAGAACCATTGTTAATGGTCGTATTTGCCTCAAATTTAGTTTTCCTGGTAGTTAAAGTATTCAGCTCAAAAAGTAATTAAAAAAAAATATACACCTTGAAGGAAAAAACAATTTTAACTCAAAAAATGACTTATGCCAAGATAAATCTTCTTTCAATGTCCAAATACTATCAAAGCAGAACGCCGCGATTTGAGTTGCGGCAGTCTGCTGTGACATGTCGCTCCTAAATACAAGAGCCACAATGCCACATTCACTTGAATTCTTCGTGTCGAATTTATTATTTTGCTTGATCTTAAGTTAAATTGTCAATTAAGGTTCAGAATAAAACAAAGATGTATCTGAAAGGCATGCAAAATTTTACTAAGCAAGAAAGTATATGGATACAAAAAAAGGATGGAAATAATATGCACCAAATACCGATTGGAGGTTAAAGATCACTTATCTTGGCTAACACCGAGATCGACCACATTTTTACTAACTCGTAATTTGTTATAAAAAGTCTGTTGAGGTACTTTGAATCATCTTCATTAAATCGTCTTTCTTTTCTTGTGTTATGCCTCTAGGCTCTGTTTGCTTAGGAACTCTTTCTAGAAATGTAATACATTGGAAGTCATTACCAATGGCAGTTTGCAACTCTTTGACTAATTTAGGCTGAAATATATTTAATTGTGTGTAAGAAGTTTTCCCATAGCAAATATTGAAGTTTCCCCTCCGCGGAATTCCACAATTTTTAGGCTATTATACGCTTTTGGAAACGCTGTTTTAGTTTCATTTTCAAACAAAAATACCTCTTGGTGCTCAAAATATTTTACATGGCAGTCTTTGCGAGAATCGGTGATAACTTGAACAAAATCTTGCACGTCGTAAATATTTGGTGTTTTCGTAATTTTACGAGTTATGGCTCCATGTACTCCGTCAGCGGGCATATATGTGTGTCCTGGTTCAAAATATTCAAGTTTTATGACTTTTGTGTCACAATCATTGGAATTATCATCATCATCAGCCCATATTTGTCCACTGCTGGACATAGGCCTCTCCAATTGCACGCCACTGTGATATGTTTTCGGCTTCTCGCATCCAGTTTCTGCCAGCCATCTTGCGTAGATGATCAGTCCACCTTGCCTGAGGGCGTCCTACACTCCGTTTGCCGAGACGCGGTCTCCACTCGAGAACTCGTTTCCCCAACGGTCATCGGTTCTACGGCTAATATGGCCGGCCCAATGCCACTTCAGCTTGCTAAAACGATGAGCTATGTCGATGACTTTGGTTCTCTGTCGGATCACTTCATTCTGATTCGATCCTTGAGAGAAACGCCGAGCATAGCCCTTTCCATAGCACGCTGTGCGACTTTGAGCTTGTGGGCCAGCCGTGCCTTCAGTGTCCACGTCTCAGCTCCGTATGTCATTACAGGTAGGACACACTGATTGAAGACCTTTGTCTTCAGGCAGGCACTGTGGGATCGCTGATGTTAAGACTCGACGTAACTTCCCAAATGCTGCCCAACCCAGCTGAATTCTTCTGTTTACCTCGTCCTCGAAGTTATTTCTACCCAACTGCAATGTCTGCCCAAGGTATACGTATTTTTTAACAACTTCGAGAACGGTACCGTGTACTGAAATCGGTTCCGGTAGAACATGTTCATTGAACATGACCTTGGTTTTATCCAAGTTCATCCGTAGGCCGATCCGTAGAGAAGAATCAGCTAGGTCATTCAGCATCAGTTGAAGGTCCTGCAGCGTTTCTGCCATGATGACGATGTCGTCTGCAAATCGCAAGTGAGAGATGTGTTCGCCATTGATGTTGATGCCACACGACACGCCCCCTTTAAGTTTACAAAAATTTGTGAATATGTTTTCTAGACTCATTTTTATTTTTAAGGTGCAACGCATAACCGTCACAAGCAAAGCATACACATGACGTACAGTCATGTTCTTCTCCTTTTGGATGTGCCTCCTCGTGTAAGGTGCATAATATTACATGCCGGCAAGATTTTATGTCTGTTCATGTCACGTTCCTTTCCTTTCGTTCGTTTCAACCTGTCTCTTTGTGGTTTTACTTTGAGCATTTCCATCTGAAGAAGTGTCTATAGAGATGCGATGGGCAATTGGATCACTGTTTTGTACAGAATCATCGATGCACAAGTTCTCAACCATTTGAATATTGGTAGAAGTTGTCTGAGTTTGGTTTTCTGTGTCGTCTCTAACATCTGTAGAACATTTTGGGGGGTTGGTTTCATTAGCAATTGATTCAGGGTTCAAAATTGAAGGACTTTCAGGACTTAAAGCTCTGGTAATGTGCATCTCATTCGAAGAATCACCTATCCCATTTTCAACACAGCGAACGATAGAAGTAAGAGGATGGCAATTAGTGTAGCGTACACGGCCGTGTTAGGACTTCCACAGGTATTTGAAGTATCAGCAGGCAATAATACTTCGATGGATGGTGTTAGCTCATCTATGTTAGAGGTATAACCATCAGCTTGAGTAAAATCTATATATGAAAACCATTTAATATCATTTCAATCAGTCGTCTGGATCTCACAAACTTCTTGTTTCTGTACATCTTACCTAATAAACCCTTTTTCATAGAAGAACTCGAACGTATCCTTAATTTTACTCAAAGTGCACAATGAGAATGATCTACGCGAAATAAATCGAAGCGTGGGAGTTACGTCGGCTCTCCTCCCCACGCCCCTACCCCACCGCATGACACTGAGAGGTGCTAAGATCACGTGCGATCAAAGCAGAACGACGCAACTTTAGTATCTATCAATGCAAAATGCGGCAGCTTCCGAACCTATCATGGCAAAACGCCGTAACATCCGAGCGCTGTCAAGGCAGACAGTCGTATTTTAAATTATGGTAATTTGGCATGACAGAATCATGATTTTTGTCGAGTTGCGGCCATTGGTCATGTAAAATCTCCTAGAGGAACTGAAAAAACAAAAAACCAAGTATGCCATCACATAGATTATGAAGTGTAGATTCGAATGAGCGCTATAAAGGCAAAAAGCCGTAACTTAAGTTGCGGCTCTTTGCCTTTACACATTAGTACATTGCTACACTAACTTACGCTGCATCGACATGGTATCACCGAGTCTCGGTGTTCGTCCTGAGGAGGACGCTATTACGCACGCAGAGGTTGGCGCTGATCTTACTCACCAAGGCCTACAGATCTTGCAGCACCGCAGCGTTACCTGTGCTAGCGGGCGTACTTCTAGCAGATCTTGAGGTACAACGAGCGGGAGAAATTGAGGAGGGGGGCACCCAGTTGGCTCCGAGGGAGCGCAATCTATTAATAATAATATTACGGGCGCGTGCAAAACCATTACACAAACCGATTATAAACATCGACATGACCAAGTAGCAGCAATAATACACCAAAACCTCGCATACAAATATCAACTCATAACAAAGAAAATAGCATACTATAAATATAAACCAGAAACCATTTTAGAATCTACCAACTACAAACTATATTGGGACAGAACTATAATTACAGATAAAACCATTCACTTTAACAGGCCAGATATAACGCTTCACGACAAAGTAAAGAAAATAGTTTACCTCATTGATATAGCCGTACCAAACACGCACAATCTCTCATCAACACACACACAAAAAACAGCAAAATACACAGATTTGTCCATTGAAATCAAAACGCAATGGAAAGTGTCCACAGTCAAGACTATACCAATAGTATTGTCCACTACGGGAGTCATCCCCAACACTTTACACACCAGCCTTGAAGCACTCGATATTCATCCCTCCACCTTCACACTACTTCAGAAAGCCGCTTTACTCAATACAGCACGTATAGTTAGAAAATTCTCATCACAGAATTAAGACTATCCTCTTGACAGTAACACATTATGTGCGCAATCTCTCACTCTCTCCTTCTCTTTCGCACACATACACACACACACACACGCAAATGCACACTCACCCACACACACACAGTCATACATACACAGACATCGTACGTAAAAGAAAGGAAAAACCTAATTACTAGCGCTTGACTGAAACGTCCGCGTTATTTCTTAAATACCTCTTCACTGCAAGAAGAGTGAAAAATTAAGAAACATAATAATAATAATCGTTTATTTGCCAATAATTTTTACAAAGCATTTAAGTACATAGGATGGAAAGCTACTCCTAGTGTAAAAGCACTTGCGCGCCTGTCACGTGAACACCAATTGCTTTTATATATTTTACTTTCAAGCTTTATTAAAAACATCAAAACGAGGCTGCAGTTGCCCAATGGCAGTCACGCTGGGAGAATAGTGATGGGTACCTACACAAGTTCTTCTCGAATACTGCAGAAAGGTTGAGTTTCGGATGGATCGAACCAGACTACATTGTGTCGCAGATGTTGACAGGACATGGATGCTTCGGAGAACGACTACACCGGATGACTCTCTGCGACACGGCTCAGTGCCCCAGAGGACCCGACGCGAAGTCTCCGTAATGTGGTCTCAATACTCCAGAAGGGGGAGAGTTGGCAACAAAACAGGGACGGATAAAGATAATTTGTATGGAGTCAAGAAAACGTGTGCGTTGAAAAGAGGCAAAAGCAAGTAGATGCGCACGTTTCCAGAGAATGGCCCGTACGCCGAGAGGCAGGTAGGGCTTGGGTGGTTGTGGGATTATCCCTGTTGTAAATATGTAGCCTTAACACGAATTCGTCATAATGTTTTCTTCGCCCTGAGCAGTTTAGGGTACAAATTCCACTGATTTAACACGCCCTACTCCTCCTGATATCAGCAACATGAGGCAGGAGAGCAGCTGTATTTTAATAAATAAGACGTGTATAAGGCAACCTAAGGATGACCATTCATTGCCCTTACAAATTGTTAATCTCAGTCCAAATTGTCAGTCTAGAAGTGATTTGTAAGAAACGATGACGTGACTATAGGTTTTATCATGTTTTCCAGATCCTCCAAGTGCAGCCCAACACGGTACGGTGGCTCCCTGCCAGTTCCGGCCGTCTGCCGCTCGCCGCCCTTATAGCTGGAAACACTGCTGATGGCCAGCCACTGTATATCGGTCGCGCAAGACAAGGGAAATCTCTTACCCCAGGATATGTAAGAAAAAAAAAATAAATACACTTCACGCCTTCAATCCCAAAGAGGGGTAGGCAGAGGCACTTGCTAAAGCAAGTACCCACGGTTCACCAAACGTATTTAACCCAACGTGACAGGGGGTGAGCCCATCGCCGTTATAGGGTGCACACACCTTGTGGTGTGCGGGTTTCATCACGATGTTGTCCTTCACCATATGAGCGTACATAGGCTCTGAAAAAGAGTCCCATTGGTACACGTCCAGTAGCCGGACTCGACCCCGGGACCTTCCGGTCACAAGTCAAGTATCCGACCAACTGGACCACAGACGCTCTATGTGTAAGTATTAGGCAATTATTACAATTGTAGTTACCGACAAGATGCTCGGACAACAAGAAAGATATTTTTATCGATGACCGCATAGTCTGCGTTATTTAAAAAAGAGTTAAGTTCTTCATGGTCGGGGGGATTGATTTGAACGAATATTCAAGATTGGGGCCAAGTCTGCAACTAAATCCTTGATTCGGGCAGTTCAAGAAATATGACTTCCCATATTTATTTTAATACATGTCTTATTGTAAAATGTAACCAAGAGGTTGGCGTAGGGGTGCGAAGTTTATGCATATCAATGACCATATTGCTAGGTCCAAGGGACCTTGGGTGCCGGTAACTGATTCTGAAACATTCAATTTTGAATCTTGGTCTTTTGACATACATACCTTGATAAAAATTGTGCGAAAGTCATTTTTTTCTAAATCCGTCGCATTAGTTCTAGTGTATTCCATTATAGGGTAGAGTGCATTGCAATGCACATTCGATTTTGACTTCCCTATTCCTTCCTCCATCTAAATAGCCAGGAATATCATTATTACAAAAGATCCACAAGTTGCCTGTTGGGAGAGCATCACGGATTTGACTCCCTAACATAAATATTGTTTTCATTTTCCCCAGGTGAACCCGAAACGCGGTGGCTGCATCATTTCCTTCAGTGGAAAGGAATTAATTCACAAATCATACGAAGTACTTTGCCAGATAACTTCATAAAATTTGTTTAGAAATGTATACCTGTAAACTTTTCCTAACACTTACTGTATTGGTCTTTTTAAATATAATTTGTATGTAAAGATATTATGTTGTGTACTTATTGTATCTGCCTACCTACATCCAACAAAAAAACATTTACTTTTCTCTATGGAAACCGTTTTGGATCGAAAATATGGTTCGGTAATTTGCCGTGACATACTATCTTATCCCATTTTTTGTAATTTAGCTAGTAATCTGTTAATCTAATCAGACTGAAGTCCTGAAAATATCCTATAAAAAGTCGATATTGTGAAAATATTGACGCAGTACTTCGCCTGAAAATATCAAACACATAGGTAAGGTGCATACTTGGAGGCGAATTTTAAGTGTATATTTTACCATTATTATTGCTAGGGTCTCATAGAGCTAAAGTATAGAAAAGATAAAAAGTTCAAAACACATTCGAGGATGCAAGCCCTCGTCGACCTTTTTTGCGCTTAAAACTAAAAGGTGAAATAATAATATTTGCAAAATAAAAAATTTTCAGCAGCAATGTCACTGCCTGGAGGATCTCCCGGAATTCGTGGTGGACCGGGAAATCCACCTGGGGCACCAGGAGCAAATCATGGAGGATCAGCTGCTCCTAGTGGACCCAATGGAGGACCTGGTGGACCGCGTACTGGTCCAAACGGTCCAAACCGACCTGGACCACGGTAATAATTTCCCGGAAAATCTGAACTTGTTTTGAAATGAAATGGCACTCGGAGTATTTATTTACACTTTTATTTCAAAAAAGCTATGTACAATAAAAATGAAATTGTGTACCTACTTACCTCCACCAGGATCTACAATGTAATTGCACTGACCATTAACTTACCACCTAAGAGTACCGTTGTAGAACGCACTAAAAAATTGAGAATTGTGAATTATATTTATGTTCTATTGCATCTTCCTAACCTTTTATTCGTTGAAATTACACAGTAGGTTTTATTTAATAAAATTCCGCCAAACTGCATTTCAGTTTGTTGACAAACAGCTAGTTTTTTTTAAATCAACACTATATGTAGCTCACTAGTGAGCCGCGCGCATCAGTATTTAAACAAACAACCAATTATTTATTTTAGTAGTTCACAAAAAGTTGGATAATGATAATACCATATGTAACAACACTGACTACGGTACCGAGCAGCATGGCGTAGTCCACGTGGAATAAGTCGTACACTCGGATGCGCAGGCGACTGGTGCCGATCATTTGACGCAGCAGTTGTAGACTCGACTTGCCCACACGATCTGAGAAAAACATAGTTTTAAGAATATCTTTAGAAGAGTAATAAGACGTACAGAATACGTGATGATGGCCAGATGATCAGAATGTTCCTGAGCTACTTGACGGGTTCATAAATATTCAAACGAACAGTCATAATAACAAACACGGGATGCATAACAAATACGGGATCGTACAAAAAACAGGAAGTTTCCGTGAAGAAGGGCCGATACAAAGAACACTTTAACTATTCAAAATTCATGTTGACTCTGCTCTTTGGGCACAATTTCGTTTCTCAATTTTAATCTTAATACGTTCTAATAATGAAAGGGATCGAAAGTTTTTTTTTTCATTGTTTTACAATGTTTGTAGCTGAGAACTTGTACCTGAACGATAGTCAATCAGATATTTCAGGGTCAAAAAATCTGCTCTCTCCACTTCTTGTCTAACTTGATCATCCAAGTACGCCAACACGAAGTGCAACATGAATGGTATACTGCTCTTCGCTATGTACATTAACGGATGCAATGCCTGAAAAGAGTAATAAAAACGAAATATCAATATTGAGCACAAATAGAAGCGGAAGAAAAAAATTTTCAATTAATTTGTTTGTTACCTGGACACTCAGGTTTATCAAATAAGTGAATTCTGTTACTCCTCCCAGAAAATTGATCCAAATGAAAATGAGAAGCTGCAAAACAAGCATTGATTAATAATGTAACGATATATTTTTGTGTATAACAACTAGGTAATTGATACATTTTTTAATTACTTGAAAGTCATGACGCTTTTCGAGCAACTGTACGTAAATATTAAGTTTTTCATAAATCTTGCAGAAACGTGTCAGATCCTGAATCGCAGAATTAGCTTCCTCGCTCTTCAGCGTGAAATGTATGTCAAAATCTACTATATATTTCACAAGGCTTTGCTTCTTCTCTGTGGTATTTAATAAGAATATGTGGTAATTGTCTAGGGGCTTCAGTTTTCGGGATAGGTGCTCGTTCATTGTTCTCACTAGTCCCACTAGTAGAAAAGTGTGAATTTGTAGATGAATTATTGGCAACATTGATGGCAGTCTTGTAACAATAGCATACTTTGGTACGAAGTGTACTCCTGCACATTCTACGATAAATATAAAGAACAATGCTGTAATAGGTAATGCGAGGAAAGCGTACAATTTAATAGCGAACTTTTTAGCACTGTCTTCATCTATGTGCAGATCTTCCATAATGCTATTGACAATGTCGTAAATCTTCACAAATTCCTTCCTTTTAATTAACATGGCCAACCACGATAGGATGTTAAATATAACATCGTTTGCGTACAAAATGAACTGCGTAGATTTGACACTGGCGCTTACTTCTGTGTCTTTCATAACAATGTTATAAATAAAGAAAGAAATATACATTATGAATACAAGAAATGCATAGAAGTTGTAGAAACAATTTTTAGTTCTGCCCATTTTTCTATTGAAGGGCATGTTGTAACCGAAAATTGCAAATAAGTATTGGTAGATTAAAAGATGCTTGTAAATCATTTTGATATTTCACTGCTAAAGGCTACGACGAAACTGCTTTGTAGATACTTCTACAAGTTAAATCTTCCTACTAGGTCGACATCGTAAGTAATATATTGTAAGTAATGTAGTTTTAATAAACGTGGTTATCCTCCCTACAATATCAATTCAATCAGTGAAATAGACGAAAACGAGCTATACAAAGTTAATTACGGTGCTGAACAAATATTGAATATGGTATACCATTAAAAATATATTAGGGAGCAGTGAAGATACTACGTATACCGCTGATATACAATATCTTCTTCTCTTCTACTACCTAAAGATTTCCCCCTTGCCATGCATTCACGACGGGACGAGAAAAGTTTACTACTGTTATAGTACTGTAAACTGGGGTGATTTTCAACTTGGGGATGATTAATAACTCTTGTTTCTAGTTCCATTTGCTCTACAAAATTGTGTTTCATAGGATAATGTTAAATACAACTTAGTGGAAGAAATAGAATGCACTGGAACAACAGCTACAGCAACAAAATATACTGTTTTCATTCAGCCCCAAGTTGCGCAAATGTGGGATGATTTCACTGCTATAGCAAACTTAGAGCAAGCTAGAAGTACGCCTGAATTTCTTGATTAACAATAGTATGTAGCAGTGTGATGACGGACTCTAAAGCCACTAGGCAGTCAGGTCTAAAATTGTTAGTATGACTATCGAACAATGTATTAACATTGTACCTACCTACGTAATTTTATGTTTCCTACTTAAAATAATATTTTGCAGAAAGACTTTCTGTGGCTGAATTATATATTACCTACAACTTCTTCTCTACTCTTCTTACTTCATGTTTTCTTATTAAATTATGGAGAGTAGAAAAGAGCGAAAAACAATTAAAGAAAGAATACAGTAATATACATATATAAATAATGACTTCAATGATGCGTGTAATACTTTTTACTGTCCAATCCGCAGATTATTCAACAGATTACAAAAAGAAAAGCAACTTCTTTTCTATGATTCAAACATTTCTAAAAAGATATTTTCATGCGAAATAATGACTAAGCTTGCCTTTTAATAACTTTGCTAGGAATAGCAGCTACTTTTGAAATGGTTGTGAAAATCGTCTGCCATATTGTTCATTTAAATCCATATCTTATCAATATACGTAGGTGTCGATAAAAGAACACTCATGACTAACAACAGCAACACAAAGCATCATACAAATATAACACATAGCTGAATCCAGTGATACTGAAAGTGATTCCTATTGTTAAATTGTGTTAAAAATAACAATTTCATTGTGTTTATTGTGCATAATTCGTGAAGAAAAATGTCTCACTGTAAGTTCTAATTATGACCGTACGTTTGTTAAGTAAATTCAGGATTCTTCCATTAGTGCGTCTTTCTTTTTCTTATCACTGTAATTCTTGATATACTAAATCTAAGTAGTATAGCAGTGAAATGCTGTTATTTCATCATGGAATTATATTATACTAAAAACAATATGATATTGGAGAAATGTAGTGTAATCGGACCACGTTAATTTAATCAAGACGCCGTCGGTCCAATGATCGCATCATATGTGAAAGATACAAGGAACATACCAAAATCATCCCAGGAACATTACCTATTCCAATAGTTAACGATATTTTTGTTTCTATATTTTTTTAAAGAATAGTACTATTTACATATTTAATCACCATGCATTGTGTACAAATGTTTTATTGCATCATCTTCATATTATTATGAGTCACACCTATTGGCTCATCAAGGGACAGATAGAAATACAGTTTAATAAAATAATTAGAATTTCACAATTGTTTTATTATTAACTTCCAGACCCACCTTACGGTCCACCGCCGCCACCACCCCCGTACCCTGGCTACGGACCGCCACCACCGCCGCCTGGATCGTACGCATATGTCCCGATGCCGATGATGATGCCGTACCCCCAAGCGCCTCCGCCCACAGACACCACATACGTCACCAACTACTACGTCCAGCAACCACCAGCCCCAGGGCCGCAGACACCGCCTGTACACTATCCTGTTGCTACACCGCCATCCTATGTTGAACCTGTTAGAGTTGTTGAAGGTATGAAGGAAAAGCTTTCGAAATTATTTTGTTAAAATCCTACATTTCGTGTTGAAAGTGGAATCGCAAAATTATCACTTTTGAAAAATAATCTAACTGACTGAATAACACCTAGACCATGTATCTTCAAAACACTAACAAAGTATCCACACTGACACAGTGGATACTTTGTGCGCACTGATGATGCGTGACCATTTTAAACTGTGCGGTTTGTTTGTTTCTGTATTTCAGAAGTGACTTTAAAGTATGGGTCTCGGCTTCAGTTTTGAATGGTTACATCCCATACATAACTTACATCCCACCTACACACCCACCCTTTACCCAATTTTAGACACAACTTTCATAATTTCGCTCTCTTTTTTTCTGGTTTGGAAAAGAAAAACTGACTGTGATAAGAGATACACCGATTTATTTTTATTCAAATTCCAGACATAATAGACTGGGTGCCCGCAACACCAAGCACAGCCCTGATGTACAGCAGCCGAGCGGTGGTAGGCGGTCACGAGGGGTGGGACGGCAGCCCCCTGTGGGTCATCCGGGCGCACCACAGCGGCGACCTACTTCCTGGCAAACTAGCTGTGAAACACCGATCTGCCTATATTCCGTTTAACGGAAAGGAAATCCCTGTACATAATTTTGAGGTAAGAAATGTCGTGTGGCCCAAAAATGAAAGTTGTTCAATAAAGTTGAATGGTTAATCAATTTCAGAGATTTCTCCACAATATTCACAGATGTAGCAAGCTCCCCACACAGATGACAGGAGAATTCAAAAGTAAAATTAACAAAAATGGTTTCAGATCTTAACAGCGCCAGCGAATGCAGTGTGCTGGTTGCCAGCAAACAACGGACAGGTTCCGGCCACAGCTATAGTCGCCGGCAACACCGTGAAAGCTGAACCACTTTACGTCGGACGCGCAAGACAGAGTTTCTCTCTGACACCTGGCAAGGTACGTGCATTTCATTGATCGTCTAAATATATAAAAATATAAATAGACTGCGTAAAAATACGTATGCTTTCAGAAGCGTTTTCCGTAACCAAGGCACCTCGTCTTGGTTTTGTACTAAGGAAATATTTGAAAGAAGATACTTATCTAGGTTGATGTTTAAAATTAAATCGTGCATTTTGACATATTTTACTCATAAAGTTACTAGATCATCAGCCACATGACGTGACGTCACGACTGGACGACAGCCTCCCCCAATGATTTCTATGATAATTTGGAGGCGTGTTGGTGATCGCAGGGGTGTTGTGGTTTAACTCACAGAGAGCGCTGCTGTCCGTTCTCTGGAGAGCGGTCACGGTCGCCTCTTAAGACGCACGGACGAGTTCGGGAGAGGTGATGACACATGTATTCTATTCGCCATCACGACACGGCTCCACCCTAGATCATTATGGGTTGATTACATCCCAGATCAGCATGAGATGCCATTCAAGTTTAAGTCAGCCTTTATATTGTTGAGGGCATGTTTTTCTCAACTCATAAGTAGTATCTATCATTGAAATATTGATATTTTCTTGTTACAGATCCACCCAAGCCACAGATGCTGCTACATCTCGTTCGGGGGAAGGGAAATGATGCACAAGTCATATGAAGTTCTGTGCAGAAAAGAATGATTTGATTGTGATATAGGTAGTGATAAATCAACTATTTCGTTGATAAACTGTGATTCGAGTGACGTAACGCTGCTCATGATACGTCTTCTAATGTACGTGTATAATAATATGATTGATAAACTGTTTAATCTGGCAGAAACAAAAACGTCAAGCCCAAGCTATAATTTGAACCAGAAACCAAAAGGAAAAATAATAAGGTTTATTATTTAAATGGGCATTTTCTGTAGATTAGAACCAAATGTAAAAAAATCTTTTACGTTTTCTTATTACGTCATTCAGATGTCTAAATAGTTACTTTTTACAATTAAGTAGTGCATAGTACATACCTCTACATAGTACTTTCCAGGGCTGTCCCAGACCGACTGACCCTTAATAACATTGAGAAAAGCATTCTGCATTTTTTATTACTGTTTGTTCATTGTAAATAAAAGATTTGTAAAATTGAAATACTATTGCCTTATTTACGTATGAGTGAAGAGGCTTTAAGTATAGGTACTAGTAAATATTTTAAGCGGTTTTTAAGTCTGTAAATCCTACTGAGTCCATGGTTTCCAAGGTTTCGGAGCTCTGGACGGAGAAAATATTAACCTCTGAAGATGTTAATGTTTGGCGATGGGCTAATTATCGGCATAGGCTGTATTTGGAGAGCGAGAGACCAACCCAAAAGATACATGTTTTTCAAGATTTGTATTTTTTTTACAGAAAAGAAAACGCTGTTTTAAACGCTTCTCGACCCGTATGGTATTTGTTTGTTTGGGTCAAAGTTAGAAATTTAAATTTAAGTTCCTTCCTGTTGTCAGATTGATCTGAAATTCGGTACACACCTTTAATTCCGGTGACAATACAATTTATTATAATTGTAAATCAAAGTGTCATTACTAAATGGCGGATGACCTATTCTTTCACAAACCCTACTAACCCTAATACGAGTATCAAATGAAAGGGCACCACTAGTAGAATACAGTACACTATAATCAATCCAAGATGACCGCCGCTAAAAATGGGTATCAAATGAAAGGGCACGACTAGTAGAATACACTATAATAAATTCAAGATGGTCGAGAAGAGTATTTTTAAAGCTACCCTGTCGTCGTCCCGGTTGCGTTGTCTATTAGGATTTCCCCTTCAAGGTGGAAATCGATTGTGTCCTATACCTATTATAAGTTCCTTCACCAACGCAATGTTTATGTAATGTATGTATTCCTTCCAACGCTTGAATCAAAACTACAGTCAACCGTAAAATAAAGTACATACATAATACACGAATATCTAAAACACATCAATAAAATATTGATATCCTAATCATTAAAAAGACTTAAAAAATGTTTATCAGGCTTTTCGATTTGAATCACATTGTTTAACCCTTCCGGAGGTAATTGCCTGTAGGCGTGATATCAAAATATCGTATTTTAATCTTATTTAAATGTCCCCGAAAGTGTTAAATTATTAGCGAAAGCGATAATATTCAGCAATAAACCGAAAGAACTTTAGATATAAATCAACAGCTTGTACTAATTATTTTAGTGTATTTTGTACAGTCCCAGGTTAAACAAGTAAGTACCTACCTAAATTATTAAAACGTGTCTCTATTTCACCAATTAGAGGATCGTTGTTGTGTAATTGTATTACTGGTTACAATATCGGCAGTAAAAAAGTAAGTTGTACGTTCGTCGAGACATAAAACCCCGAAATCCTGACACAATTTGTAACCCAGTGATTTGTCCTTGTCTATAATTTAATATAATACAAAAGCCTAAAAGACAACACAGTGTGTAACTTGCACAATGTTTAACTGTTATTATTAGTACAGCGGTTTGATTTTGATTACTGTACTAATTAATATCTGCCAATTCTCAGTTGGACTCATTTTGACAGATTAAAGGATTGTGATCCCGATAGGCATAAATACATATAGGGTATACCAATTGAAACATACTATTGTTTTTAATTTTTCAGAAACATGCCGCCCCCACCACCACACGGTCCCCCTGGCGGACCACCTGGCCCACACGGTCCTCACGACCCACACGGTCCCGGTGGACCACACGATCCTAACTGCCCGCAGTGCCCACACGGCGGACAACCTCGTTAATTTAAAAAATAAATGCTAACTTTTGAATGTGATACAAGTAATCAAATAATTTTATATTTACTAAACTTTTGTTTTTGAAGCAAGCGTTTTATTTACATCATAAATTGTTTACTTAAAAGTGATTGTGCCTGTTCAAAAATCGACCTATAAAAGATGGAAAACGTAGACAACGTCAAAATATTAATATCATAATAGATACGAAGGGTTACTTTGACGTGATAGTATTAGTACTTCCATTATTTGGTTATTTAATGTGATTTGGTACGTCGCATGAATAATATGCTGAAGAACTTAGCAGCCTTACTAATAATGAAGTTACGAGCTGTGTATACAGCCTGCATAAAATAATGTGACTAATCTTTATTGTTTTTTACATTTCAATGATTTTTTTTTAATTTTATTAAAGATAACCAACAAGGTCTTACACAAAACATATGTATAAAATGACAGTAAAAAAATACCATCTTGTAACTTTGTATGAACATTGCACAACGTTTAAACGACCCGAGACCCTAGTTTAACGAATATGTTAGGAACAAAATGGCGGCACAACATTTTTAACAGATGTGACCTAATAAATTATGGAACCTAATGAAATAGACACGAAATAGATGTTATAATATATTGTTTTGGTGTTTTGGTTGTTGTAAGAAAGTCCATAGCATACACTAATAAGAGAGAGAGAAAGCTAATAAAATACATTATAACACTCTATAGCAAGAATTTCAATAGAAATTGTGTAGGTAGGACAAGATAGCTTTATTCGTAAATGTTTTAACTGGTTATAATGAAGTATTATCATACCTACTTATGACCAACTGAATAGCAATGAAAGTAACCTAACTTACACGACTTCTATTGAAATATACTTTCCAACTAAACAATTGAACTTGCCCCCCTTGAGTACCTCTCTGGAGCTCACTCTGCGGTCACAGCCTACGCCTACGGTTTAGCCTATTCATACATAGACCAACCATCTACCTACTCCGCCTTATTAACCTAAACTTATTTTCTTCACAATTGTAAACTTTCAAACCATGATAGTACAAGTTAAAGGAAAGTGCAAAAAAGCAGGTGTGCTAATAAAGTTTATAAGGCGCTTTGAATATGTAACTATAATTGTTATATATTTCCTTTCCTTTCTTTTATCAAAATATATTAATTTGAAGGAAGCAATTGGGAAAAAACTTATGGCGTGTGAATATTTATTTAAGCCACTTCATACAAATGACAATTTAGAGCATGGGACCAATCAACCTGCCTTCCGGATGTATGCTCACTCTCGAAGTGTAAATGCTCAGAAAACATTGAGGAAGCAATTATGTTTCTTTGGGAAGTAAAAGGAAGTAATTGGGAAGAAATTGTTAAGACAAGTTAAAAAGTTTAAAACGTATAATTTCAAATGGGAATATACATTCTGACGGTAATAAATAGCAGTGGCCTGCACTGGCTTTTACGACAAGGTAGGCAATAAACCCCAAGAATTGACACCTATGTATAGGTAACTGGTCTTCACGAAATATAGTAAGAAAACACAGGACCTTTGTTAGCCTATGTCGTGAGTACAACAAAAAAAGATCTAGCAATAACTCTATTATTAGGTTGGGTTGCCAAAATACTAAGGTAGGCAGTGTCTTTTTTCCTATATGGTGTGCACGCCACTGATAAATAGGCACCTACCTACTGAACACAACCAAAATTTCGTTTACAAACTGAAAGTGAGAAATACGAATAGTAAATAGATTATCGACTAATATGTATAGTACTGTACAAAATAGTAGAATGTACAACTAACATTTGTTTCAATGCAATTGATTTTGAACTAAAGCCTCAAATGTTCAATTAAAGGAAAAAACTTAATGTTGTGATTCTTGAGAATCAAATCTAATGTTTTAGTTACACAATTGTAACTATTCTATAAACATATGACACCGTGTGCAGACGACATAAGGATTGCCTTATCGGGTCATTATTTATTAGTCACGCCTCGAGTACAAGGTTTATGAATATTTAGTTATTGAAGCGTACAATTGTTGTGTAACTTTTTTATTATTAGTAAGGTTTACCATACGTCGAAACATAATCTTAGAACAAAAAATACTTGAAACCAACCTGCAAGTATTTCACAATGATAAAACTGATTATATACAACTATGCCATCAAATTTTATCAATACGTGGAAAAGCGATAACGGAAGGTAAGGGAGCAAAGGTAGGTAAAATATTGACGCGTAGATACTTTTGTTTAGTACATTTCGTACAACTTCAGGACCTACACGTAAGTAAAATAAATTAAAATATTATTTTCTGACATATTATTGCAGACACAGCTTGTATCTTTTTGTGTAAGTAGGCACTATTTGTATTGATGTGCCCCATGTATTGAAAGAAACAGAACGGCATCATATTTTTCAGTCCCAAACCCGCCCGGGTTTGTCAACGAAATCAGGGATTATGTGATTGTGATCAATATACATATTGTGATCAATTAACACAGGAATGCTCCTGCTTGTCAAATGCCATGCTTTAGCCCATTTAAGTGTGCAACTCATGCATAATTAATATATGGTGCATGCATAACAGTGGATGTCCAATGGTATAGTAAATAGACCCAGTATTTTTTTTTATACAACTACGATTCCAGTTTACGGTCCATGAATATAACAAAATCAGCACTATGTTTGTTCGGTACGTTTATTTTAATGTAGTGAGAGGCTTCTAAAGACTTATTGCCATTTCAGAAAAAATATGCCTCCTCCACCGCCTCACCACGGACCCCCGGGTCATCACGGTCCCCCTGGTCCACACGGTCCTCCTGGGCCGCACGGGCCTCCCGGCCCCCACGGTCCCGGCGGACATCATGGTCCCCCCGGGCCGCATGGTCCTGGTGGACATCACGGACCCCCTGGTCACCCACGCTGAAGTTCTCTAAAAAACATATTAAATTACAGTACTGAATTGTGACCCAGTTTATTCTATTCCATAACATAAATAAGTAAATAAATTATTTTCTTTCATTACATGTTCTTTCGTTATTTTCCCTCGAACAGGTGTAAACAAAACAATCAATACATTGTAGATATAAAACATAGTCGCCTCCCGCTATCTGTCCCCATGTACATATGCTAAGATCTTTAAACTACGCAACGAATTTTGGTGCAGTTTGAGAAAAAAAAAATAACGTTTGCCGGTGAGCTAGTGTAAACAAAAAAAAGATGAAACAGGTGTATACAAAAATAATATAGGTATTCTGTTCTTCCACTACATAGGTTGCGATTTAAGGGAAGTTTTCTATGGGTATTCGTTATCATTGGTCTATCTGCCCAAATTCCGACCACAGTGGGAATAGAAGCAAGAATATGTTTCAATAGATGAAACATGCAGAGTATCACCACATAGTCTGTTCGACTGGACGTGTGCCAATGGGACTCTTTATTAGAGCCTATGTACGCAACGCAACGCTTGGACGGTGAAGGACAACATCGTGATGAACCCCGAGCACCACAAGGTGTGTGAACCCTACAACGGCGAAGGGCTCACCCCCTGTCACGTTGGTTCAAATAGGCGAGTGTGAACCGTGGACATTTGCTTAGTAAGTGCCTCTGCCTAGCCCGCTTTTGTATTACAGATTGTTCCAGCGCGTCTCACCTGAGAATAAAATTCAGGTTTGGTACAGTAACAGTTGTAAAAGTAGTATAAGTGCCCCGATATGAAAAATAATCGATCTCTCCATACAAACTCGATCAACAGATTGTGATTTTTGTATGAAATGCACTTAGTAGGGTCTACAGATACAGTAGACTACGGCTTAAAAGTATACTTATGTATCATGCTGAATACACTGAATTGATTTCAGACTTTTCCATTTATCAAGAGCGCGTTTCTCATCTTGATATACCTTAGCCACTAGCCTTTTTTCCAACTCAATGAACACACGTTTAACCACCATCCTCCCTGATGTTAACCATGTGATCTACGATGGAGTCTATTTTTTTAAATATATTTAAAGAGTATGTTTGTCTTCTTAGTTGTCCTAGATAAATAAAATAAAATCGAATATAAAGGTTATCCAATGTAAAGTCTATTTCAGCCTATTATCTAAAGCGCATTCCGCATACCTTTTGATTGTAAACTTTTAAGACACAAGATTATTTATGTGTCACGTCTGTTTTGAAGAAACAAACTGTACCTATCTGTATCAAAATCTTAAGTACTTATTTTGAATTCCATATTTGCTGTTAATGCAAAAAAAATTGTGCGAAGCGAAGTGGCCAATTGTCTAGGTACTTTTCACCGATCTTTTTTAAGCTTTAATTTACCAATCGGTACGAGAGACACCATGTCTGCAAATATTAATTCCGACACTTAACATCGGAGAAACACACAGAATCGTGATTAAGTATGTGTTAAGACCGCAATCATTGGCACCCATATTGCGTCTCACTCATGACTCATGATTTTTATTACTGTTCCTCACGACATTTTCTTTCAGTGCATTTTTCCATAGATAAGAAAGAATTCCATCCGTCCCAAGTTGATAGGAGGAGGATTTACCCATAGGCACAGATAACATAAACGTAGTCCCATGGGCCATATCACTGGACTGAAAGAATTAATTAACTAACATGGGATTGAAAGAATTAATGAACAAATGTATTTTTTGCTAGTTTCTTTTGTTTATCCCGTTTTTTAATCTAGTAAGCCCTATTCTCACTTGAATAGTGATCTAATCAACATTCAAACCGACATTAACACCTTTTATAAATAAATATGACGATAGAGATACCTACTGCCTTATCAGTAGAGAGTACAGGTATCGATTCGCAGAAATCGATAAAACTTTTGTTATGTTCGTTTTGAGTTAGTGTTCACAACAAAGCTGTTCAATAAACACGTGAGTATTTAGATTTTTTGTAGAAATTGTTGTGTTTGTTACTAAACTTAAATAATTATTCATGCTGAGCTTGTCTGAGACTTAAAGAAGACTAAAAGGGATTATTGAGATCAAGGAGATATTTTTTCGCGATCGAGACAGCCATTTTTATACAGTTTAATACGATTTGCCCATCTTGATGATGGGAAGACATTTCAGTGTCTCTAAAGGTTACAATTGAATGTATCGAGTCTATTACTTTTGATAAGAGTCTACAAGCCATCTAGATATACCATAATATACCTAATAATGTTGTATAGTTAGTTCCGTGTATTTTTGTATAGTGTAGACAGTTTTTACAGACTAACAAGTACCCGTAACAGTTAAGTTCACCTTAATGACAGACGCTTATTTTTTTCAGAACAATGTTCCCACCTCCGCACCATGGCCCTCCCCATCACGGCCCACCCCACCACGGGCCACCCCACCACGGGCCCCCACACCATGGACCCCCGCACCACGGACCACCCCACCACGGGCCACCTCACCATGGACCCCCACCGCATGGACCTCCTCACCATGGACCCCCTCACCACGGCCCACCGCATCACGGACCACCCCACCATGGACCTCCAGCTCAATGGCGATAAAATCTGAAATGTTGGTTGATGAAACAGTTTTCTACGTGTGATATTTTTCAATATACTTTCTTATATTTATTTTTCTTTAAAATACTTATTTGCTTACAATAAATCTTTTCGGTAAGATGTGGAAATTGCTTATTTAATAATTCTCTTTTTAGTTTATGCTTTATGAAAGCAAGGTTTGTGTCGTATTACACCTATAAATAATAAATGGCGTTAACTACGCTATGCATAATGCGTTTTACACTGAAATGCATTAAAAGCATTTTGGGTAGTTTGGCAGAAAATTTCATAGCACAGTTAACACCATTTATTAAGAATCTAAGAACAATGAATCTATTTATTAGATCTCGTACTAGGTTGGCCGCCGGGTTCGGACGGTTGTCGCTATGGTAAGAGCAGAAATGCTAAAAAATCAAATAGCCCACTTTGTTATTTTATTATGGTGAATTTTCAGGGCACTTGTTTATTTTAGTTATGACAGGTGTCGCTAGCTGTCTTAGGCGAGATAAATATCAACGAAATGACTAACTTAAAGTAGCAATTGAAGGTGACAGCGAAAATTTATTGTTTGTTTACATGTTACAAAAGTATCTGAAATTGGAATAACTTAACCAAATAATAAAAAAAAACGTTCTAAAATATATCTGACAGAAGTGCACCTACTAGCGACATCTAGATAAGAGTCTTGCAATTTGAAAATTCCCGATTCTTGGACTTTGCAGTTCCTGGCACAATAGGACTGAGGTTATCGCTTGCTTAAGAGACGAGTGAGTGAGTCTCTAAAAGGGCAAGTGGTCACCGTGGGGTTTTAGTGGCTGCGAGTCCCACATAACCCCGCCGGTGTCCCCGTCAACTGCTGCTGGTGGGGTATCCATAACGGATTTCCCAACGGTAAAAAAATGGTTGGGCTTGGTTGGTGGTGTGGGCTTTTCCTCAATATAAAAGCATTGTTAGAAAATGGTAACAAAACTTGGTGGTGGCCCTAATCAATACATAGTATAAAACAAAGACGCCTCCCGCTGTCTGTCCCTATGTATTCTTAGATCTTTAAAACTACGCAACGGATATTAATGCAGTTTTATTTAATAAATAGAGTTATTCTCGGGGAAGGTTCATATGTCTGACACAAGCATATACTAGCAGAAAAACACTGTTAATAAATGTATATTGGCAATACAACGTTTGCCGGGTCAGCTAGTAAATAAATAAAACTTACGTTAGCAGTAAAGGTTTCCTTCCTTCAAAACACTGACTCAGTGATTTTTCATTTTTGTCTGACATACGAATATTATAAATAAAGCGCACCTTCAATGATATTAAGGGGGTATATAAAGTGCGTTTGAAGCCCAATTGTCAGACTGGAAGATCTTGCGGATTGAAATGAAACTGTTGATACTGCTTGAATGAAAAAGTCGACTAGTTATATTATTAGAACGTATTAAAAGCTTTCGCAAAATAAAGGAAGAAAGATGATTACAAAATTGCATCCTATATTATTCCGTAGACTTCGTTTGAACCGTACTACTATCAAGATTTGTCAATTTTTATATATCAAAAATGATTTCAACTCGGTAGGTACCTTTAGCAGTATCTGCAGTGCATTAAGTTTTAGTATATACTTGACATGCTGAAACTTTCCAGTTCTATCTCACTGATAAGTCACTCTGTTGACTGTAGGATGGAAGTAAAAAATACAGGTTATATTCTAAAAGCTAATGAACTTAACTTACATCTATAATTCCAAAATATTATTGTTGCCAGTAATCATTTGAAAGACGATACATCCCATAACTTGAACAACAAAACAAAGTGACTAATACGCACATCCAACCAACCCTCTGTGTCACATACACCGGCGTGACTCAAACCCTTTATCAGAGATTAGGATATTTTATCACAAACAAATATGTTTGTACCAAACCTATACGATGCCACTCAATAAAAGTGCTGGCATATCGAAATATTTTGTATTATTCCTCGGTTGATTAGATAAAGCGGTAGGTTTTTCTGTGTAAATACCCGATCCGTCTTTTATTATCGTTTATAATAATAAAAAAATATTCATTCAAATTAGTGGAAAAATTGTTCTTTGTTCTACGTCAGATATGCCTCCACCACCGCATCATTTCGGAGGGCCTCCTCCGCCGCACTTTGGAGCTTTGGGTTTGATTGGAGCTTTGATGAGACCACCGCCGCCTCCGCCGCCGCCGCCGATGTTTGGACCACACTGTCCCCCACCACCACACTACGGTCCTCCACCGCCACATTTTGGGCCTCCGCCTCCGCCGCACTTCGGTCCACCACACCACCACGGACCACCTCATCATCATCACCATCATCACCACCACCCCTGGTGATCTACAGTGTAGCAAGTGCAGTGAAAAATTAAGAGATCTCAAAATGTGAAAGTCTGTTTTCCATTTTAAAATATTTCTTTGCGATGTAAACAAATGAATTCGTTTTACGTTTCAAAGCTTTGTATTTTATTTTTAGAATTAAATGGTTTAAGAAAAAAACAGTTTTATTTTTTGTTAGGTAATTTTAATAAGCGTCTCAAGAGCGTTTCAAATAACCTACGTAGATACATTATAAAAACAATAAATAAACTTAACATTACAAACTCAACAGAAGCAGACTTCGGCCATCGATGATTGGTCCCATCGTAGCATTTTTTAGGACGAGGAAGTTCGTGTTACATTGTTTCAGGTCCCAAAATAATTATCTTGCCATTGGTTGGTTGTCAACAACGGTAACGCCATCTGGACCGAAGCCTGGTCCGCCCGGTCCCGGAGGTCCGTGCGGTCCCGGAGGACCGGGCGGGCCGGGTGGTGGACTGTCAGCCACGTTCACACTGTCAGTCGCGCCGCAACAGCAGTTACCCATTTTACTGAAAAATATTTTTTATATGATGGTTTTATCAATTAACTGTTGGCCAATATCCTACCTAAATACGAATGCCTGTTAATATTTAGAGTTTTTTAAAAATAGCATAGTCTGTTTTGTAAATTTCTAGTGCGTAGCTATTGCTGAAATTGTTGTGCTAACGTCTATATAAAAACAAGAAGGTCATCACTAAAGTATTATAGATCTTTATCGAAGCCGGGCTTTGTCAAACTTTGTTCCACCCTTGTCCGACGGACAGGTGTACTTAACTCGCAATCCATATCCAGACCCATCACCCTGTCCTATCCTGGTCTTCAATACAATAGCAATACTAAATTATTCTCGATATATGTATAGGTACCAATGAAAAGCAAACCACCGAAAAAAATACTGGCCGATGATGTCATTGGAAATTAACTCATGATTTAAAATAAAGTCTTACTTACGTTATGTCAGTGCTACGGTTTTTTCAGTACTGCACAACTGAAAACGACGATTAAATGACTTTTCGATCTGTATCAAATGAGTTGGGTAGGTGCTTACGTGTGCAATGTCTGATACAGCTACCTAGGCATGTTTCAGATAAGATAGGCCAATACATCGCGCACTTAGCGATCCAACTACTTATTTAATTATCGTAGTGAGATAAGACGCATTGATCCCTGAAATCGGATATTCGTGATTTCATTTACGTATGCATTTAAGTACTTAATACTAAGCTTATATTAACATTGTATTACAATGCTGAGGACACTAATGGCCTTGTTAATAAACGTTGTTTATCTTTAGTCATCGCCCAAGACCCTCATGTTATCGCATATCTACTATGTGGATGAGACGCGCTAGATTTAGGCAAGAGCTCAAGGCGAACATATTAAAAGTTTTCCTTATTAACTACCTGACCCGGCAAACGTTGTTTTGCCTGTATACATTGTTAACAGTGTTTCCCTGCTATTAATTTATTGTACATATAGACCTCTCTCAAGAATCGCTCTATATACTAAAGAAAACCGCATCAAGATCTAGTATACATAGGGACAGACAACGGCAGGTGACTTTGCTTTATACTATGTATTGAAGTAACAGTTTGTCACAGTGTTTTAATTAGTCGTTCTTCACTCTCTTTTTCTGAATTTGTTCTATTGCGTATTTAAAATTACACTCTTAGGTGCATTATTATCCGTCAAAACAAGACTCGATTGCTTAAAATGGCTGCTAAATTTTTTAGCCAAAAGTTTCTTCTTTGCTATCACAAATTAATAACTTTATTACCATGCCATTCTGGCGACAGCATCAGAATTTCGGATTCTAGGTCCGAGAAAATAATGCCCAAAGTTTCCTAAACACAGCTGATGGTACGTGATACACAATGGTACGTGAAATGAATATAATAATGTAAAACAAATACACTTCTCACCTTTTAATCCCAAAGCGAGGTAAGCAGAGGCACTTGCTAAGCTCATGCCCACTGTTCACCAAGCGTATTTAACACAACGTGACAGGGGAATTGACGCACGTGTAGTAGTCGAACTCGAACTCGAGACCTCCCGGTTGCAAGTCAGGTATCCAACCAACTGGACCACAGACGCACTCGCATATTATAATGTCTCATGAAATAGATCTCATCATCAGCCACTGCTCCCTAGGGTCGAGTTGTTGTGGTTTAGTTCACAGAGAGCCTGCTGCCCGTCCTTTGGAGAGTTCCCACGGTCGCCTCGCTGCGATCCACACGACGGTAAATGTTGGGTTTGGGAGGTGACACATGCTATTCGCTGTCACCACACGGCTAGATCTATCTGTTTTAACTTTGACTATAACATAAACAATATGCAATGACAAATCGTTTCGAGTACCTTTTTTCGGTCGTATAGTTAAAATGATTGAAAAATAAAATAGACTTTGCGTACTCCCCATGTGTAGGTGCTTGTGCTCCACATTTATGAGGAAACATAGCGAGTAAATTTAAGAAAGAATTAAGATATTTTTTACTAATGCATGTTTTTAATTATTAGTAAAAATTTTTTTTGTTTTTAATTAAAGTAAAGTAATAGAGTATTAGTAAAAGTAGTTAGTAGAGACCTACGTATACATTTCAACCTGTTAGTTTATACGTACATTTTACTACTATTGCAATATATATATAATATTCTGTAAAAGACTTCCTTGTTGTGACTTAATGCCTACATGTAAGATGCCCTGTACACTTGTAATGCAATAATAAACTACTAATATTTTATTACTGTAATTGCACAGATGCTCGTGCGGTAATTTTTCATGGTAGACACTTGTCAGGTTCAGGACAACTATTCTACGAAAATATTCAGAACCGATTTCTTCTCATTTTTATATATTTTCCTACTTAATTCGACCGATAAAATAAGAGGAAGTTCTCAATTCGTCGGTACTTTTTTTTATTTGTTCCCTCAAAACTTTTGGCTGGGTGGATCGATTTGGATGAATCTTTTTTTTTAAGCTAGTGCTTCTCGTTTCGTCCTATTTAAATTTGATTCAGTTCCGAGAATGGCGTCTAGACCTAGAACTTACACTAAAGAATAGTTACATTATTTACATCATTATTATCAGCCAAATGACATCCCAAGCGATCTCCATGATTAATTGGGGATGAAATGACAATAATCGCCACGCCTGGCAGGCAGGTTGGCGATCGTAGTGGTGTAACGCTCACTGGGAGTTAAACCATATCACAGAGACCGTTGCTGCCGGTCCTCTGCAGTTCCCTCGGTAGCTTTCACTACCCCACACGGCGGGAAAAGTATATGCTGTCACCACACGGTTGGTTACTTAATATGTAAATATGTAACTATGATGATATTTTTTTTAAATAGAGCTATAATATCATGATCAGCCCATACTTGTCCACTACTGGACATAGGCCTCTCAAATTGCACGCCACTGTGATCTGTTTTCGGCTATAATATTACTTATGTTTAATCATTCGTTTACAAGTAACGTAATTAATGGTTCACATAATTTGCTTTCTAATAATACTCATATTAGGATAACGTTGATAAATTAATTAGGGTATGTAGCGCAAAAAAATATAAATACAACGTCAAATTAAAAATGTTAGCGAAAGCAGAGAAACTTACTGAGCCCATGATACCAAACAACTTTCCCTAAGGAACACAAATGGTGGAAATGCGAAAAAACAAAAAAAAACCTAATATTGTTCACCGGGTATATAGGCGCGACAAGGACAAGCTCGAGTAATATTGAGCTATAAAGTCTGTGAAAAATATCTCTTCATATAAAGTGGTAATCAGCTGATGGGTAGGTTTGTATGAAAAAGTAACATTTCACATCGAGTTTCACTAACGTTTTTGACTTAACGTGGAACTCTTCAGCTACATTTAAAGGTTTCAGGCTTTTAAGTAGTATATCGAGCCATGACTGCCAACTTATCATAAGCGCCATTATGTAAATTTTAACGTAGAAGGTTTTTTTCAATATTTTTGCACGTACAAGACACACAGATCAAAAATTTTAAAGAAAACTATATTGACATATTATAATGTAAAAAAATAATTTAATGCAGTATGAAGCGAACAGTTAAAAACGCCTTTCGAGATGAAAAACACATACATACATACACTTCACGCCTGTCTCCCAGAGGGGTAGGCAGAGACTACAGATCTCCATTTGTCACGATCCTGACATACCCCTTTCGCTTCATCTACATTCATACATCTTTCATACATGACCTCCGGTTTCGAGTACTTTTCACGCCACCTTCGGTCAGGACATCACCAATCTGGTCTTATATGTCCTTCTGGGGCGACCTCTACTCACCCGGCCCATTACATCACCCATATAAAATCTCTTTCGTCAATCGACTTTCATCCATTCTCTCCATATGCCCAAACCACCGAAGCATGCCCTTTTCAATCTAGGTCACTACGTCTTCCTTCAAACCGCAACTTTCCCTTATCACACTATTCCTTTTCCTGTCATTCAATGTCACGCCTTTCATGCTCCGCAATGACCGCATTTCTACGGCATTGACTTTACTTTTATGCTTCTTCTGCCATACCCAACATTCACTCCCGTACATTAAGGTAGGTGCCAGTACAGCGTCATGGACAGCCAATCTTGCCTTTACGAATTATGAAAAACACAATTTGTCAAAAATTTTCGCTTACGATAAGTCGACGGTCATCAGGCTCGATATGATAGAATGAGTTTGCTGAACTTCTGTACTTAGCCAACCCCGTAACCGCGTTACTCTTTAGGGTGTGCAGAAACAGTGGTCTTCAGCTTATTAGAGTATTTTTTTGTGCTCGCTATTTAAAGTCATATGGCCATTAGAGTATCAAGTCCCTGGAAACAAGCGACGGTCACGGTGTGTATAGACAAAAACTAGTCTGATCCTTTTTTGCCGTTATACGATGAAAAGGCATAACATTACATTTATTTTCATATAAGTGTTGTATAACTAGGACAATACAAACTGTATACGTAGTACAGTAGATTCCGATACTTAAGGAACACAATTCTTCGTAGAAATCCGGAAATTGTGCCTACTTTTCTATTGGTGACAATTTTGTATGCATGCGTCGCATAAAAAGGATCAATCGGAGGCCAAAAAGGTAGGGAGGGTCAATATAGAAGACACCATTGAAGAGTGATTATAAATAAGATTTGATCTTTATAGTCATACCCAAATAATTCAAAATGTTATAATTACATATGAGGGTATATGGTACAGGGTATATACTTTTGAATCAATAAATACATCGCAAATTCAATCTAAGTACCTCAGTACTTAGTGTTTATATTGGAAGCCAGAAACATTTAGAATATCCAATGTATAAACGTATTTACAAGATTATGAGAACAATATAACATCTAAAAACAAATGCGTTGAAAATATTTTTTACAACTAGATATTACTTTTGTAGGTAAGACATAATATTCAGAGTGATTCGGAGATACCCTTTTAGGAAGTCTACTATTTCTGTAAACCTTATTTACTACATTTCAGCAGTTGTCAATGAACGAGAACGCATAGAAAATTCAACCTCCTCAAAGTAACTCGATCTAAAAAGACTATTTCCGTATCACGCTGTACAGTTTAATAATAATTATACTTAGCCTAAAATAGTATAATAAACATCACAACAATCGCGACTAGGGTTCATACTTTGAAGAAACTGTAGAGTGTTGTAGTGCACATCACAGTTACAATTGGTGTTTTGACTGAAGGCTTCTCGATGGCTTCAGTCAGTTGTGTTTTTCTTTGGTAATATGATCCCTGCAACCTTCGACCTGGAATTGAAAAAGATTTTATGATTTTACTTGCAAATCCGAATATTATATATTTCTTAAGCTTTTTTAATTTGACTGTAAAGTTATGTTGAGACTTATGTTTTGGTAACAGTTTTAACGCTATTTTAAGGCCCTTCGTATTTATACTGCCGGGTATTATGACGAGTTAGTCAAAGTTAACCTTAATCCTAAAAAAGAAATACACTTCAAGCCCTTTAATCCCAAAGCAGCGATGCCAAGCATATCAACAAGGATAACAAAACCCAACGTAACGGGAGGCGAGATAATCGCCGTTATAGATTTCATACACCTTGTGGTATACGAGTTTGATCACGATGATGCTCTTTACCCTACGAGACTGAGCATAAACGCAATTTTTTTAGCCCCAATACTACAACATTGACAGTGCGCGTATCAAAAAAAAATAATATCCAGGAAAATAGCGAGGGAAAACTCACAACAAAAAAGTGAGTCGTAGTACTTTTCGTTGGAGAACGATTTCAAATAAGTATGAGTAATAGAGATTGGTTTTATTCGAAATGTGGTGCATCCGTTGCAAAGACCTCTCTTTATATTAATTAGGTACTGTTCATCATCAACCACATGACGTCCACTTCTGTACGAGGGCCTCACCCAATTACTTCCGTGATCAATCGCCACGCTTGGCAGGCGGGTTGACGATCGCAGTGGTGTTGTGGTTTAACCCTTAATCAAACAAAGGCTTAATATAGCCACTTGACCAACACATATTTTGAACCTGATGGTATGTCTTCACTGGAATTATCTAATGATTTCTGCGAACTTATCAGACAATAATCACATAAGGTATGTAAAACTACAGGACACATACCTTTTCAAACTTTAAATATTAATTTCACATTGTACTAAATAACTAGATTTTATGGTAACATCAGCCGGGTTTATGTGACGGATAATTAGGACCGGTAATTAGAAGAACAAACGTCAATAGAGTTCAAAATCCATCAGAAAAAGACCTAACCTTGTCTGATTAAGGGTTACCTCACAGAGCGCCCTGCTGCCCGGCCTCTGGAGAGTTCCCTCGGTTTCCATTTACGACACCCACGACGGGAAAAGTTGGGTTGTGTTGGTGACACATGTATTCTATTCGCCGTCATTAATATATAAAATATTGCTGTTACCTAAGGTAGTAAAATATTCTGTAGATGACAGAAGCATTGCGTCATCACAAGTTCAGTGTCACCACCGGTCCTCCCACGATTGGTGTGTGTTATCGAACCATAACGGAAACGATAATAGTTATGTGTAAGTATAAATTAAGATTTAGCACACCTGCTTTCGAAATTGCAGTTAAATGTAGAAAAAATAATTATAGTGTCCCCGAAATAGCTCTTTTTCAGGTTAATTTATTTTAGTGAGATTCCAGATTACAACGTACAAATTGGTGGATAGAATCTTTGGAGACTAAGTGTAGGAGCACACGTCGCTGCTTCGCAAATTTTGTATGACAGAACACCTGCTTTCGAAATTGCAGTTAAATGTAGAAAAAATAATTATAGTGTCCCCGAAATAGCTCTTTTTCAGGTTAATTTATTTTAGTGAGATTCCAGATTACAACATACAAATTGGTGGATAGAATCTTTGGAGACTAAGTGTAGGAGCACACGTCGCGGTGCATCGTCGCTACTTCGCAAATTTTGTATGAAAATACTACCGAAAAGCGACGCATGCTCCTAGAATTTCAAACAACAACAACAGCAGCGACAATATAACGCGCCATGTGCTCCTGAACTAATGCCTCTTAGGACACTGTAGTTAAAATTCACTTTACACCAACTAAAATAGTTTAAAATAACTACAAATAATACCAACCTAAATTCACTATCTATACTGAGGATATCCGGGCGGAGGTGGTTGGTACGGATAACCCTGCTGAGGCGGGTAACCAGGCTGCGGGTAGCCCTGTGGCGGATACCCTTGTGGATAGCCTGGTTGCGGTGGATATCCCTGAGGTGGGTACGGTTGTTGTATGACTGCTGGTGGATGTTGGACGTGGACGACTTGGTGTGTGGGCTGTTGCTGTTGGCCGCATGCGTTCGGACAGAGGCAGGGTACCAGACAGCAGGCGCTCAGCGCGAGGCAGCACGGATTGCAGCACAAGTCGCAGTCGCCGCAATCCAGGGAGAAGCAGAGGCCCATTCTGATGACAAAACGTGTAAATTTTCAACATGTGGTAGTGTCACGGCATACAATCTAATAAAACCCATCTATAATTTATTATTCAATTTTCATTATTACATCTAGGTACATATACATGTACAGGTAACTTACTGGTACTTACATCCAAGCAATTCAATTTAGGAACAAACAACGGAAGTGTATATATGTATGTAAGGTTGCCTTGACTTTTTGCTAAACTCGTTAACTTCAATGTTAGAATCTAACTACAACACGGATGCGGATGACTAACCAAGAGTGGAATTGACGCCAGTGCAGTAGCATTGTTTCGTGAAAAATCCGCCATTTTTATTTTTCTATCTCTCTATTGCATTCCCGCAGTTATGTAGGTACAGTCAGTGAAGAATTTGGTCAACCACCCTAAGTTTGAAGTTTATATTATCTAAGTAATTTTCAGAGCGTCAGTGGTCCAGATAGCTTGACTTGTGATCGCGGAGAGGTCGCGGTTTCGAGTCCGCCTACTGGATGTGTACCAATTGGACTCTTTTTCAGAGTCTATGTACACAACGCAACGCTCGTACAGTGAAGGACCATATCGTGATGAAACCCGCACACCACAAGGTGTGTGAACCCTATAACCGCGGTGGGCTCACCGCCTGTCACGTTTGGTTAAATACGATTGGTGAACCGTGAGCATTTGCTTAGCAAGTGCCTCTACCTACCCCGCTTTGGGATTTAAAAGGCGTGAAGTGTAAACATGATTTTAAGGCCCGTCTTTTACTTGTCAGAACATAACAACTCTACGTAGTTGATAAAGGAAGTGTCGTCAGAATTGAATGTTGAAACTTAACTAGCCAAAACAATATTTTGTAGTAATTACATACCACAAAACAGTATATAGTATAGATATCTAACTTCCTACTAGGTACCGAGTTTTGGGCGTGTTATGGAATTTGTTCTTTGTGTCATTGAATGATTAGAGTAAGAATTATTTTAAAAAACTTCCCACAATAAAGCAAGTTCGTGTTGTTGCATTTCTTTCGCTTCTCCCAATCTTAAGACATATTGTTTTCCCTAGAAAACTTCTCACTACTGTCATTTCGTAAATAACAAAGACACCTGGACCTTTCAAACTTGGGCTTGCGCTGTTTGGGTAACTAGGATAAACTCTAGTCAGGAGAAGAAAGGACATATGAATGCGGGTTTAGGAGACTCGATTTACCATTACCTACATACACAGATAGATTCGTAGTGAAATGATCACCTGATCCCAAACTACGAACCCTGTAACTACTAAGGGTGCCACAGACGGATATACTTAGACGCACAAACCAAATGCTCAACACAAAAAAACATTATATCTGAAGCGGAATCGAACACGCGACCGTGTCGTCCTAGAGACATTTACTATCCCGGTCGTCGACATACGGATAGTCTTACTCGTCCCCGTCTTACTGTTTTGTTTTTTTTTGTGACGTTTATCTTTGATTAAGCCCTTTTAAGCAAAAAGCACCGGAAGTGTACCGCTCCGGCCGTCCGTGAATCGACCTAGTTATCTTGTTCCAGGAAGTTGAGTTTATTTTAAGACTACCTGTACCGCGTGGCGTTACTCGCGTTTTTTGTAAAGGGTATGTTACTCAGGTATAATGTCGCTTTTTTTTTTAAATCTGTCCAGTAGTTTCAGATACTACTTATTCCATTACAATAGAATTCAACCAAACATACAAAAAAACAAATCATATTGGTATTAATCTGTATAATATTATTATATTATAGAAGACAAAAATACTTTAATTGTCTCTATTATAAATTTATTCAATACAGGTATACTACGGTAGATCTGTTTTGATCTAAAAACATCTACCCTCATGTTTTAAGTAGTTATAGATAACTATATTGGTTGTTTTAATTAACAAATTATAATTAATAATTTGTAAACAATAGTTCCTTTTTAAAAAAGGCGACATTGCAACAAGGTTACAACTGTCCACTTAATAGGATACTCGCATTATGTCACCATTTATAGCTGAAAAGATATAGTTTAAAGAAAACTCGTTATGTATTTGTATTTTTCCACTTTTTATTAAGGAATAAATAATCTTGATTTATACAAAATATTCGTACTTAAGTGTCTTAGTTTAAACTGATTAGGTAAGTAAAATTCAGACTGATTTTGACGTCTGGATGATTTTAATTACAGCAAGAAAGACAGGCATAGTTTTTTCTGAACTTTAGTTTAGATGTTCTTAGAGGAAGAGATACACTAGAAGAAAAACATCTCTTCTATATAATTTGTTTTAAGTAACAAAACAAAATATAGAGTGCATAACAATACAGTTGAAAATAGTACGATCTAAGATTTTCGTTTTTAACAGCAAAACAAACCCTAGTTCTGAACAAGAAAAAGATAAGAACTCATTGAACGAAGGAACTTAGAAAAATTTACTGTTAACTAAAAAGGTATTTTTTTAAACTTAAATAATTCGTCGAGGCAGTGTAAGTGGCAAAAATGATAGAGGCTGATTGCCCAGCTACTACCCTTTTTTATGTCCAAGGATGGATTCTTTAATTAAAACGGAATCATCATTTTCCTTATTCTAAACTATATTTAATTATTAGCGATGTCCACCAGGTCCCCCTGGCCCTCCTGGTCCTCCAGGACCACCAGGGCCACCGGGACCGCCCGGCCCGCCGTGGCCGAAGCCGCCTGGACCCCCTGGTCCACCGTGACCGCCGGGACCTCCAGGACCATTATCGCAGCAGCACGTGAAACAGCAACAACAAGAACGAAGGCAAGACTCTATGCACCCCATCCTGAAACTGTTCAAGGTTATTTTAAAGTTGGTTTGATAAAATATTGACTTAGGTATGTACATATGTATGTACTTTATGAAAACTTCAGTATAATCCATATATTGAAGCAAACATAGATAAAGTTGATAAGTATGTTTGATATCAGTAACCCTACATTATTCGATAACCGAAATTATAACTCGTGGAAGGTTATGGAAGGTTTAAGTGCAAAAAAAAACAAAGAGAAATTACTTTTCTGTGCGCGCCGGTCAAACGACACTGACATAGTTTCCACAGTGACATTGAGCTGTACTGGTCGTGCTGAGACTTCCATAAAGGGTCTGAACTTGCATAACACTTGCAGTGTTACGTGATTTTATAACATGACCCATAAATTGTTCTTATTATTTCATAATGTAGGTATACGTAGAGTTACTACAATTAATATAGGTACGTAATGTATTACATTACATTACGTACCTATATTAATTGTAGCGCCTACCGTGGTATTCATAAAGTTAAAACAGAGATACTAAGTGTAGTATATAGTTTTGTAACCTTTACTATCAGTGCGTAGAAAGGTTTGTAAAGTTGGTATTTACGGTAAATACGGGCAAACTGATCTAAGTTGATAGTACAACATGAACATGATAGTACAACAGAACATTTTAACTCTATGAATCCGACGGGTAGTATCAAAATACACGAACAATAATTACAGATTATTAAACAGCTTATTGCTCCTCCTTACAGTTTATTCAATAATAATCAACTAAACTTAAACATGGAACAAACTGTTACAAGAAAATATTATCTTACCTTCGTAATTAATCTTTATCAAAAATGGCCAGGTGGTCCGTGATGGCCAGGCGGTCCGTGATGGCCAGGCGGTCCGTGATGTCCAGGTGGTCCGAAATGTCCGGGTGGTCCCGGTGGTCCACAGAGATGGGGACAGCAGAAGGGGATGCAGCAAATTGCGCTCAAACACCAACAACAATTGGTGCAAGGATCTGGGCCAGGTCCGGGACCAACTGAGCAACACAATCCCATTCTACGGTAGACTGAGCTCACAAAATATACCACACGCTTTTTATCCGAAGGCCTTGCCCGAAATAAAAAGATCCCTTTATCACTACAGTATCGCGGATTTATCTGTCGATAAGGATGACTAACCGCTGATAGTTATGATTCGTTTTCCATGTAAAGGCATCATAATATTTGGTTGATGGTTCAGATACGTAGGTATTCGTCATCGATTTTGTTACCAAAGTTCACTATATAGGTACTTTTGAAGGATGTTCGTTTGGCTCTTGTATTGTTTTTTAATGTCTTTGGGCATTAGACACTTGACGCCTCCTACAGTTTAGGTGGACTTTAAGGCTTACATATACAATGTCCGAGCCATAAAATTGATCCGCTCGATAGAGATAAGGAAGAGTAAGCTGCGCATCTAAGTCGATACTTTACACTAGACACTTCCCGAAATCGCCACAGGAACAGGAAATACTTCGGATAAAACCGCCGGAGTACATCTAATTTACCTGTACAGGTAGTTTGTGAGTCGGTCGAATACTTAACACGTACACGACACTCGAAATAAGACAATAGGAAGGTTGCGCGTTATGGGCGGGATGTGTCTCCGAAAGTGTTTATTATATAGGTACATTTATTTTGATATTAAAAGCCATTAGCTAAAGGTATTATCACTAATAGTTAAAAAACTAATTAAATATAGATTTATTTATATTACGTACACAATGACAAATAGGATAAACCAAAAGTTCCAAAAAAGATAAAGACCAGGATAATAATAAAATAATAAAATGTGCATTCAACTTTAACTGATAATTTAAAGAATTCAATAGATTCCCAAGGTTCTTCTTGTCAAATACCGTTTTTTGTTGCACTGTCAAAAGCCAGCGATGTAGAAAATATATTATTATTATAAACACAAAGTCAGGAAAAACTAACGGGAAAACTGTAAAATAACAAAAGGAGCGGTGCAAAACGTCAGGTAAAGTTTGTGTATACAAATGATGAGAACAAAATGTAGGAGGCCAATCATTCTACTTTTATCGATAATTGCTGGTTCATCATCAGCCACATTACGTCCACTGCGGTACGAGGGATTTGTGATTTATTTATTTATGTACACCAACAGAATATTACTCAATACATTTAAAATGTTTGTAGTTTAAGATAGGTCTCTAGCAATATTCCGATTACAGGCGTACACTTCACTCGTAACAGATTCTATTCTTTTCTTTAAATTACAGAGCAGGTACATATATCTAAATGTAAAAACATATAAGTATTATACTAATACAAAATAAACACCACCCAGTGATCACCACCCAATTGTTTCCATGAAAATTTGCTGCGAAATACCAATTACCAATAATCGTCACGCTTGGCAGACGGGTTGGCGATCGCAGTAGTGTTGTGGTTTAACTCACAAAGAGTGCTGTGAGTTCTCAGAGAGTTCTCTCGGTCGCCTCCTACGACCCCCCACGACACAGGAAAATTTTGGCTCGGGTGGTGACACATGTATTCTATTCGTCGTCACCACATGCCTAATTGATGGTTGCGTTACTGTCATTATACTGTGGCCTTTAGTACAACAGCAATACACATCGCTGTTTTAGATTACCAGGACTCGCTGTGAGCGATATAGATAAACCACCAAGGTAATGACAATTGTACTTTTTTTTAGTCTTCGTACGTGCGCAATAGAGAGTATATTCGTGCATTCATTCGCATCGTTCGAGAAGGTGGAATAGGCATTGAAAGGCATTCGAAAAATAAAAATGTTTTAGCCTTGCTTATGACGCAGTAAAAAAAAATCCGGGGTTTTCACACGCAACTCTGATCATACGTACTTTATGTACATTCAACTTGATGGTCCGAAAGGGTTATTTGTAGTCGCAATGAGATGGTCGAATATTAATGTGAAGTTATCACTTGTTGCACCTAATCATAAACATTAGTGTCAATTGGGCTTCTGATGCATTTTCCTACGAAAATGTTTTATGTACCATTATATAATCTAAGATAAAGAATATACAACGCCAAAATAATACTTTTGAAAAAAGAAAATTAATACTTTCTGATCCTAACCGTCTCACCGTCGGCTATTTGATTCCGTGTCCGGTTAAAATAAACGGTATCCGACTTTTATTATTGTTTACGTTTTTACATTACATTGACCAACTGCAAAGTCTCCTGAACACTAAAAACGAGATGAGACAAATTCCTCAATAATGTGGAGTGTCCGGCCTTGACACCTAAATGTCTTATCTCTTATAATCCGGCGACCCGACAACCCTAATGCCGAGTAGCAATAGTGAAATAAACGTCATGAAATATTATCCACTGTACAACTAACTGTTGAGTACACTGTTCATTATGTGGTGTCTTAACTAAGGCAAACAGACCCAATCAGACAACAAATTCTTCTATCCTAGTCCCTAAAGTCCTCCAAGCTTGTCTCAATTAATAGACATTTCCTCATTAGAGCTGGGTTGAACCAATTCATCACACATTTTTTATCTAATTGCACTTAATTTTCTTATCTGCTATACCATGAACTTGAAGACTGATTCAGGCTGGTTTCTGAGGTCAATGCTCTACTACTAGAAGTCTAGCTAGCGTGACTCATATTTATATATTTTATGACTACCTTCTATTAATGGTAAAGCACCTCAACCTACTTAGAAGTATACTTAGAAGTATTTTTAAATGACTCATGTAAAAGTACTGCACAGGTAAATTACCCATCAACCATTGCAGTTTTCCATTTTCCAATCGTATTATAGACAGATCAGAAACATATGCTATACAAGACAAAAGAAATTGTGACTTACTAAAATGATAAACTAATATAAAATAAATTAAAAGAACATTATCCATGCATGTTATTCGTTTAGACGTCATATTTCATAGTAGAACTAGCTGACCCGGCAAACGTTGTTTTGTATTATTTTATATTAATATACCTACATTACTAGCTTTCCGCCCGCGGCTTCGCCCGCGTGAACTTTGGTTATATTGTGGAATAAAGGAATATTTTTGTTTTCCCCCGGGAATATCAATTTTTTCCGGGATAAAAAGTACCTACCCTATTATTTAAACCGGACTTCTAACTATACGTCTGCAAAATTTCAAAGCAATCGATTCAGTAGTTACGGCGTGAAAGCGGAACAAACAAACAAACAAACTCACTTTCCCATTTATAATATTAGTAAAATAACAGTGTTTCTCTGCTATTATATGCATGTATTATATATAAACCTTCCTCAAGAATCTCCCTATCTACTAAAGAATACCGCATCAAAATCCGTTGCGTAGATTTTAAGATCTAAGCATATTTAGAGACAACAAATTCTACTATCCTACTAGTCCCAAAAGTCCTCCAAGCTTGTCTCAATTAATAGACATTTCCTCATTAGAGGGGTTGTGGGTTGAACCAATTCATCGCACATTTTTTATCTAATTGCACTTAATCTTCTTATCTGCTATGCCATGAACTTGAAGACTGATTCAGGCTGATGTCCGAGGTCAATACTCTACTACTAGAAGTCTAGTTAGCGTGACTCATATTTATATACTTATTTTATGACTACCTTATATTAAGGGTAAATCACCTATACCTACTTAGAAGTATTTTTAAATGACTCATGTAAAAGTCGGTAAGTACTGCACAGGTAAATTACCTATCAACCATTGCAGTTTTCCATTTTCCAATCGTATTATAGACAGATCAGAAACATAATATGCTATACAAGACAAAAGAAATTGGGACTTACTAAATAAACTAATATAAAATAAATTAAAAGAACATTATCCATGCATGTTATTCATTTAGACGTCTAATTTCATAGTAAAACTAGCTAACCCGGCAAACGTTGTTTTTCCTACATTACTAGCTTTCCGACCGCGGCTTCGCCCGCGTGAACTTCGGTTATATTGCGGTATAAAGGAATATTTTTGTTTTCCCTCGGGAATATATTTTTTTTCTGGGATAAAGAGTACCCTATTATTTAAACCGAACTTCTAACTATGCGTCTGCATAATTTCAAAGCAATCGGTTTGTTTTTTACTATGTATTGATGCACTGATCTAATTAATATGTAAATAGAAATAGTTTTACTATACAAAACATCCCGGGCCGAGCACTTGTAGGTCTTTATAATATAATACGATTGGAAAATTGAAAAATCTTTAAAATATACATGAATTAATGAATGAATAAACACTTTATTGCACACTGTACATCACAAATGTAAAAAAAACACAATGTATAGATTGCAGAATGCCTCATCCTTCAGAGCAATTTCTTTCAGGTAACCTGGTGTGTACAGTTTCAGACTTCCCAATACGGATCGATCTAAATTAACCATCCTGTAGGTATCCTGTACGTACGTAAGTACTTTGAAATATGTCGAAATAGTAGCATAACATTTAAAGGACAAGGTTTTTGAGGAGATAAAAAATATAAAATGGGCCGAGAAAATTAAGTTTCTCGCTATTGAATGAACGGGACGCAAACGAGTAATCAATATAGGTAATGATTCCTAGTTTACGTCCTTACTGAAAACATCAATGCCACTATTCGTTGATTTATAACTCAAGAATGAGGAAAGACAAAGGAAATGTTTAGACTTTGTTCGGATGTTATAATTTACATACATACATACATACACACATAGGCCAGGACATCACCAATCTGGTCTGTATATGTCCTTCTGGGGCGACCTCTACTCACTCGGCCCATTACATCACCCATATAAATCTCTTCACCCATATAAATCTCTTCACCCATATAAATTCCTTATCCTGTCATTCAATGTCACGCCTTTCATGCTGCGCAATGACCGCATTTCTACGGCATTGACTTTACTTTTATGCTTCTTCTGCCATACCCAACTTTCACTCCCGTACATTAAGGTGCCAGTACAGCGTCATGGACAGCCAATCTTGCCTTTTTCGACATGAATTGGCTCTCCATAACACTGCGAAGGGCACCGTTAACCTTATTACTCGCACTCACTCTTCTTTCAATATCTTTGTCAAATAATAATTAAAAAATAAAATAATTTAGTAGATGTTTTATATGAAGTTTGCACAAGATCGGTCAAGCGGTTCTTCACTTATTTGAATAAAATTAAATGAATAAATGGCGGATCATTTTGTTAACAGGGATTTAGTCAAATTGAAACTTTTTTAGATGGAGATTGTTCTCGCAAAATGTTCCAATTACATTTTTTTATTGTTTCGCTTTATATATAGCGAGGCATGTACCGGGCTACTGATAAATAACAATGTCATAAAGAGTAAAATAAATAAGTGTAGGTACATACATAATACAAATAACAGTAACAGTTCTTGTTTCAACGAGGTAGCGTGATAGGTAGGTATAATACATAAGCAACACGTAATATTGCAACTATTTCTACACACCCATTTACATTTTTCCTACGAATCTATTACGAGCATGCAAACATCGTTCGTACCTATACGATCGGTCTAGAAAATGGTACAAATGAGGTTGAAATCCAAATGAAAACTCAAAGACCTGGCTGATTCATTCATCATTGACTCATAAACGCCCAGACCTTCATCAAACTCTTGATCCCAGAAAGCTGAAATTTTTGACATGGGTTCCTTATATGTTGTTTACGTGAGGTAAGAAAGGTTTTTTTTTTAAATTCATCCTCTAAGGCGGTGGTGGGAAATGGAAGGTCCTAAAACTTTATAGTAATATTTTTGAATAGACATGAAACAACACGATTTCTTTTTTATGTTTCTACACCTAACCTACTTTAATTAGCAATAAGCTAAAAAGGCTGAATTAATACGCGGATGAAATCGCGGGGCGTTCACAAGTAACGTTGTAAAACCATTACCTTCTCGTTTTTATAAGGCGAGATATGATAAGATCTTACAGTGAAGGAAAACATCTTGAGGAAACCTGCCCCCGTATACCATAGGTCTTACATAGTAATATTTTTCCCGTTATGTGACAGGGATAGCGCTAGATGAGTGATATAGCACTGTCATTGTCACACAGCGTAAACAATATTACTCAAGGCTCAGACCAAACACAACTAGACTTGCAAGCCGTGTACCACCTTCAGTCTGACTTTTTTCCGCTAAAATGTATGAAAAACTAGTGGACTCGACTAACTTAACTACACTTCACGCCTGTCTCCCAGAGGGGTAGGCAGAGACTACAGATCTCCATTTGTCACGATCCTGACATACCCCTTTCGCTTCATCTACATTCATACACCTTTTCATACATGACTTCCGGTTTCGAGTACTTTTCACG
>SJJU01003064.1:0-19757 GCA_012932125.1 Conopomorpha cramerella
AAGTATCTCACCGGTAGGGCAAATGAAGTAGAGACAGACATGCAGTCTCGTGTCGTGGTAGGCGGATAGTGAGCGTTTAATCTTCAGCTCCTCCTGCAGGTACGCCTCGAACTGTGCGTCGATGTGGTCAACCACGGCCTTGAAGCTGTCCTCCTTGTTCACTTGGTCTCCGTACCCCACAGTGTCGCAGATTGTTAGCTGCAGAATTCAATTCATATACAGGATTCGTTAAAACATAACCGTGGGGGAAAAAACACCACTTGATCTATTGACGAAGGCCGTCTATGGAAGAATGTCCGCTCAGGAACGACACAATTATAGGACGCGCGTCTGATCAGTACACAGACAATCCATACTACTGACTGATGATTGAGTTCAGTGAGCAGCGGCTCTGTATTCTCAACTTCCGACGATAAAAAACGATTAAACGAGCTTACTTTCCATACACTAGTAGATTCTTCGATATCATTAATTATTATACAAAATATTTAAGTGACAATGGTAGTCGACCACCTGGCTATTTCTTGTGACATGCAATGAACCCACTTTGTGCTAAGTAGCAAAGTGTTTTTGTTAATGACTGGACAACTGATTGAATAAGCGGTTAGGTGTTTTCTACACAAAAGATCAACAATTTTTTATGCGACATTTTTTTTATAAAATCAAAAGTTTATTGCATTGAGCAAGTAGTCTCACAATTTCTTCATTAACTTGGCCTTAAATTAACTTGGTCTGAATGTACAGTTGGCAAAAGTTCTTTATACCCTACACTGTAGGGTCTACAGGGTATACAGAGTGTAAAAGTTCCCCAGTCCATGGTCTCAGAAACGTTGGGCTCATCAATATGAACTTTTACTACAGAGACAATGCAGGGAATTTTCATCTCCATACTTAAAGGACAATTTTTTGCCACATATGTAAGACCATTGCTTAGGGTTTTTTTTGCATTCTGATTGTATAATTTAATCTCTTAAAATAGGATTCTGTGATAAATTAATTACCTTGAGACGAACACTGCTCTCATTGAGCTCATAAGTGTTGGCCTTCAGCTTGACAGTGGGTAGATTGTGGGGACTCGGCTCCGACTCAAAGTTGGTGTTGAACAGAGAGTCCATGAGCGTGGACTTACCCAGTCCAGTTTCACCTGAGATAACATTATTATATTACATACACAAAAACTACAACAGAAGACATTTGTGGCTACACGGGCAACAGACCAATTGTCATGATTATACTGTAATTTAATTTCAACTCTTTGAATACATGCATTTCTTTGCAATTTTTTTCTTCTTTCTAAGTTCATTGAGTAATAAATCACTGTGAATAATGATTGGCAATCACTTGCCATTGGTTTAATATACTGTGGTAAGGTATGGTAAAGTAATATTTAATATAATAATATGCTAAGAAGTTTAGGTATAAGTAAAAGAAAAAAGCAAAGATTTTTAGGTTACCTGGAAGAAGTCTCTATAAGCGATAAGGTTGCCTTTGCATTTGTATTTTACAGTGTGCAATAAAGAGTATATTAATTAATTCATTCAATGATCAAATAAATTAATTACACAGTATATAAGTTTCAGAACATTGCACTACAAGTTGTTATAAACTATACTAGCTATGTGGCTGTATAGTCAAGAGTAGTAAGCCACAACAATGACACATAAAATACCTAAATAAGCACATTATGTGAATATTGCTGTCCCCTACAGGGTCCATAATTACATACAGGGTCCATAGATACACTGTATTAAATTTGTAACATCCACAGTAACATTATGGTAATGCAATAAAGATATTGAGTATTAAAACCATAATTGAATCTTGTACTCAAAAAGTTAATTTAGAAATTGACAAATCATATAGTTGCCATTACACAAATTGAAATAAGTCTTAGGACTGTTAGCTGATAGTGATTCACAGAAGGAAATATTTGTAATCAAACTCCAATGATAAAACAGTGTTTATAACCAAATCCTCTAAAATGGCTTCAATATCTGTGATTTATTTTGCATACTTCTAGTGGGTCAGAGATTTGATTTCAAAGTATTTATTTAAGTTACTTATGACACTGCAGGAAAAAAATCTTCACAACTTTTAAATCCAAGGCACGGTAGGCAGAGGCACTTGCTAAGGAAATGGCCTATAGTGTGGGCAAGTATGTAGATATATTTTTTAAGGTTAATATGTCATTATTTTAGCATATTACAGTACTACAGCCAATAGGTATTCATAAATGAGAGGAAATCTGGTGCCAGAAACAATATCTATGCAGTATGGGACATCATTATGCAAGACATGTTACCTCTATCACCAACACTATCTTGCTTTATTACTAGTTAGTAATCTGTCCAAGTAACATACCTACAACAACTGTCTAAAGTCATCTAACAATGACTACATAACATTAATTAATTACAATAAACTTAAGACAGTTGATGTTCACAAAAAAAAACAATAGGTTGGTACCCACATAGTGCAATTAGAGATACAACCCACATCATTAAGTCGTACCTACGCATAGTGTCGAAACCGAGCAGAGATAACAAAGTCCTACCTTCTGTTCTAGTAATTGATGAATCATAATAACATACCAATGCACAGGATGTTGAAGACAAATCCATTTTGAACGCTCTTGTTCACCAACTGATTTGGAAGACTGTCGAATCCGACATGACCCGACAGCTTCAAGGTCCTCATCGGGTTTTCCACCTAAAAATCCACAGCTACATGTTATTCTTCCGAAACAACACACACAATACTATGATCACAACACTAGTACATAACATGTAATCATTGAAAGGTACTGTTCTTTCCGAAACGGTGTTACAATATTTGTTTAACATCTACATTACCTACGAATGTCATACAGTACCACAATAAATACAAGTTTCTCTTTGAAGAAAAGGGAACATCCGAACGACGACGCCCCAACGAACACCGCATAAAGTGAAAGGAAAATTAATAACTACAGGAATGAAATGATTTTTGACACAGAATTGGCCACTAGAAAATACTTTATGTATTTTCTTAAGGCTTTTATTATTGCTACACTTCCTGAACTAAATACTCACTTTCGGCATTTGCTGCACGTCCATAGCCGCCATGTTTATCAATAAAATGAAAACGACTGACTGAACCTGAACTGAAGTGAACGAACGAGTGAAGAGTGTACTAGTTCTACATTAGAATGAAGTTATTCATAAGTCGCCATGCGTGAGCCATGCTATGCCACGAGTTCATTGGATGATTTTGTGTCATATTTTATAGTAAGAAACTTAACGTTACAGAAATACCAACTTAATACTCACAAAACTTTCGACATTAGAAATTCAGTTCAATAATATATAGTTAACCAATATTATTGTTTTTTTAACAAAATATTTGTGTATAATTCACATCGAAGTTCAACTGTTGCTGAATTCTAAGTTTCGCTACGAAGCGCGTATAAAACAGGTTTACTATTACGACATTTTCGTCAGGCACTAAAAAAATCATTGAACGAACACGGTATAATTTTATTATGTTGGTATCAAATGTGTTGCTAGTAAACACATTGGAAAAACCCAATTTTATGCTCAATAAATAATAAAAAAATATTTCCATATCATTTCATACAAAAGCAAGAAAATAAAGTAAAGTACAGAATAAGAAGTATTTGCTAAATATCTGTTTGTGACTGTGACTTCAGTTAAATAAATAAAACTTAAAACAAATAAGTAACTATTTTTGTATTTAGCCGTTAGTGGATAATAATGGACAAATTTGGTTTCCAACTTAATCTGCCTGTAATATTTTGTGTTACATTAATGACAGAAATTGCGGTCAAAATCAACGGAATAATTACGTAATTCTCGACAACTAATTGTTTTTTGAAACGTAATGAATACACTTTTTTGTAGATAAACCCCAACCAGACCTGTACATTGAATCATGCATGTATTAATATTACGTACCAATATCCTCGTTGGTAGGTACGTATGTATAGGTAAGTAGTGTGTTATAAGCACACTAGCTGACATACCGAGTTATGCTTTTATTTTATCGTTGTTTTCGTTGACATAGAGCTCCTTGGCGAAAGTTGTTTGGTATCATGGGCATGGGATTATCTCGAGTTTCGCCAAAGTTTTTTATTTAGCGTTGTATACGCAGAAATTAAAACTTTGATAGCGCCATCCTGTACTGGCGACATTTCGGCGGCGGCGGTGATCTATTTTTTGCGTAACGCGTTTTATTCAACCTCGAAAATATTCGAACCTAATGGATACAATCAAATACTCAACAATAATACTCAACATTATATATCCTATTTAAATAACATAGGTATTATATTTAATAAAGATTTATGTCATCTACCTATGCTAAAACTGCTTCGCATGTTTTATTTACATTAAAACGATTATTGTGATTAACTGTAAAAGATAACCATATAGTATTGCAGACATTTTTGTAGAACTTTATAAAACCTATGCTTAGAACATATTTTAACGTATCTAATCAGGTAGGTTAAGCCAGCGCACACAGGAATAAACCGCAAGTTACCGATTTTTCCGCCCTAACCTTATTTTTTATTCTAAACCATAAATCATTTAAAACGTATCCCTAAAATGTATAGCCTAAATGTGTTCTGGTTTATAAGTTACAATGCTGTCAAGTTTCACAATCCGTCAAGTACTTTCTGCGTGAAAGAAGGAAAAACATACATCCATTCATCTAGACTTCCATCCAAACTTTCGCATTTATAATATTAGTAGGATAGTTGTCTTACTTAATGAAATCATTAACAGAAAACTTACAAAAGCACGAAACGTGTAAGTCCAATATCTCTAATGGAAATAAATCTGCACGATATTCTCAACTTTCGGGCAAAAACCTTTCCTCCGTATGGCAACACCGGAATTTTCCAAAATGGCAGAATGCGACTTCGGTGTGTTATCATGTGAAGCATTGTAATAATGTTTTCCTGGTAAAAATCGCCGCGAGTGCTTTTAAAAATTGTGTGTGAGTGAAAAGTTAACCATGGCGGACCTAAAATCGCCGCCGTATAGTGATATAAAAAGACCTGAAGAAGTTGTCAGGATGACGACAAACGATAGCCTGAAATTTGCAGTTCTTATCGGGCTTATTGAAGTCGGCCAGGTGACCAACAGGGAGGTTGTGAACACCGTACTACACCTGGTAAGTCATGTAAATTTCAGGCTCACTAAAACATTCCGTCACCAAGAAAATCTTATTGGAATAATATGCGAAACATTGTCGATGTTTTCGTTTCGCTTGCAGAATGTTTCACCACTTACCAGAGATTTTCTTCACTAAGGCTACGTATTTTTACGAGAAAAAATGTCGTAAAATTAACGACGAGACAATAGTCGAGTTGCATTTTCATAAAAATCGATTGGAAAATTAATTCCAGTACGGGCGGGCGGTGCTCGCGGGCCCGGCGAAATTGTTTGTTTTGATCGCGGTGTCTGTCGCAGAAAAACAAATTGGAATCTTATATTAATGAATCGTCTTATCGGATTCTGAATAGCGACCTTGAGTGAATGCATTATGTTGACTGCAGTTTTGTTAAAGATTTTTCTGTAAATAATTGCTTACAAATAGGTACCTATTCTTTATTTGCCTATTACCTACCTACCTTTTGAATACTTATTCCAATGTTTATTGCTGATTTTAGTACATGACTCTGACCTCTTTAATTAAATATGATTTTATAATAATATTGTACATTTCACCTATTAGTCTAATGAGTAAAGTGATTGGTTATTAGTTTATTTAGTTATCCACAAAATATGTTTGTTACCTAAGGAAGCCATCAAATATAATAAAACTTGATATATTTACTTATTGCAAGCTTACATTGAAAACAATCTTAAAATAACAATAAAAATTTGCATTAGTTGCCCAACACATTTATGCAAGGACACTTTCATATTGTTCTTATATCTTAACAGAAACAGTTATGCAAATATTATATTTGCTGGTTTAAAGTTATCTTTGTATGAAAAACAACAACTGACATAAATTACACAACTTATATTTATATTCTTATCAACATTATAATATATGATTTAATTTATTTCATACCTACTAAATATAAATATGGTGATAGTTACCCAACTTAGTGTGAACATTAGAAACTTACAGGTCATGGCATATTTGTATAGGTGTGAATTTGGGCCGAAAACTGCCGATAGTCAAAATGAAACAGTATAAGAAATCCACTAGATAACTAGCGACTGTACTCTGCAGTTTTACCTACCTTGTATTCTATACCTGTCGGAGTTTTGGTATAAAATATAATGTGTTACTTGTAATATTTCAAATAATATGTGTACAAAGTTTGATGATGATTGCTCAAGCTTACTTTTAATGTGGAAGGATAACAAACAATTCAATTCCAGATAATTTTTGGGAATCTACTTTTCAATCATTGCATAAATATTAGTTTTGATTAAATTAAAAAACTGGACATATTTCTCATTCATAATTAGAATGCCACATTATCCCTGAGTAATAAACTATACTCTATCTCGAAATTCTCATAGAAACACATTGAACATGTATATGACGCAATAAAGAACACTAAATGTGAATTACACTGCATCACAGTTAATAATATTCTTAGCGATATTATAAATGTTATTGCTTACAGCGAGTGACTGTATTAGAACCATCCTTAAATACACACATCAAAAGTGTCTAGGGATCAAGAACATATTTAGCTCTAAAAAAAAATCTAATTTATTTAAATTAAATCTAATCTTCTGGATTGGTCTCCTACCTAATTCCCCCATGCCTGTATCAATGTGTCATGCCTTATCACCACATTTTGAATAAATTATGAATGAATTCAGTTTTTGTAAAATATATTCTTGATTGCAATCTTGTAAAATGTACTTGATCCCTAGACCCTTTTGATGTGTGTAGTTTAATCCAGTTTTGATGTGTGTAATATTTACACACCACCACCACCACCTACTTGTAGTCTTAAATTTGTATTTCCATAATATACAATTTGTACCACTTTAACATTTTTCTGGTGTGAAATAATTATAAAATACATTGTTGAGACATTGTGGCAAACATAGTTTGTTGTAACACTGAGTTCCCAAAACCGGGAGCATGTATGAAGATATGTATGGATTGTGGAAGAGGTGAATGATTGCCAGGATTATCACATATTGTTTTTATATAAATTTAGTGGTTCAGGTGTAAATAAAATAAATGTTTGCCTAAAAATAAAGTGTAAGTGTAAAAATGTACAACCACAATGATTATGCCAGTATTTTTACAAGCATAGATTTATACTATTTACACTCCTATTTCAGACAGGCATAATTTATAATTATAGGACAAACAGACGTCTTGACAGAGGAAGCCAAGAGTCAAGTCTATGTACATCCTGTAATGCGATATTGTATGGACGATTTCGCCGCCTAATATCATATTGTTATTGTCACAATATCAAGTTCAAGAGCAAGCCGGCAAAAACCAGGCAGGTTCTGTCTGACCCAGAAGCTCCACATAATATCCCGTCGCGTGACGACCTTGAAACAATAATATACCCATCTAACCGGTTGCGCGTGAGATCACGCGTGCACAAAATTTGGCGCGAAAAGGATGTTTTGTCGTGCTTCTTCGAAAAAGTTTTTATCTTAACTGCAATAACTTTTTTCTTGGGTATTTTTGTCCGAACCTGGAGAGAAAGGTGGGATGGTATAAACTAACCGTAAACAAGCGAACCCTTTTGGGAGATACGCGTGACGTGGTAACAGTCTTCGAAAAAGTGGTGTTTGTGAATATAGGCATGTAATAATAGGCCATGATAGGCAAAATTGTTCTAAAACGTTGCCTTCAATTACGTAATTCAAATCAATTAGTAATTCCATTTTACTATGCCTCCCCTATGCCGATTGGTGGGCTGACTGAGCCCATTCACAGAAGGAGCGCTCGGAGGAGATTATTTCTCTTAAAGAAAAACATTAATGCAACGGGTCAATCTGCGCCAAGTAATGGTTAGTCTTCCAGACAGTCTTCCATTAATTACCGGGGCCCGCCAAGCTACAAACGCTTCAAATGCTATGTTTGATCAAGTTAATCGATGCAAAGATCGTCTTGTGTACCCTTGTTTGTGTAATAACAATAATTTACTAAACAAATTACCCTTTTACCGAAATTGAACCGAAGATTTTGTGCAAGCGAGTGTAATTAGGCGCCTAGAGGTCAGTCCTTAGTTGATATTTAGTATTAGTAGGCTCGAGTGATAAATCGATGCAAATCAACAGCATTATGGATTTGTATGTTAAAAGTGTTTTGTACTTTTCTTAACCCTTAGCTGCATAGTGATGTAATACTACATCAGTATAATTTTCCTCGAATTTTTTTTTCTAGTCGTCCCATCTACAGATTTTTTATTCTAAATTATTGTCAAAGGTACAACTAGTACGTATGAACGCAGAACTTTTGACTTTAGACCACTTTTAATTTTTCCCATGATGAAGGCCACATAATTTAAGAAGGATAGGTTTTTATTCAGACAAAATAAAAAATCATGCAGTTAAGGGTTAAAGATTACATACAACGTGAGCTACGCGTCAGTGCGTTATGCTTAACTTATAACGAAGTAATGGTTCAACTCCATAACTTTTTGCCACTGGCACACGCGTTGTGCTTACACGCTATTCCTTCACTATACGATATTGTACACGTTGTTACAGTGTTTTCTGCTATTTGTTTCCACCCTTCAATTCGAAATTGAAGACATGAACGTTGTAAGTGTTAGTGAAAGATCCGCGATAATGTCCTTAATACCAGTTGCTTTAACAGTTTATATATATACGTTCATTTTATTAACCCCCGACGCAAAAAGTCGGGGTGTTATAAGTTTGACGTGTGTATCTGTGTATATCTGTCTGTGGCATCATAGCTCCTAAACGAATGAACCGATTTTGATTTAGTTTTTTTTATTTGAAAGGTGATTTTATCGAGAGTGTTCTTAGCTATATTTCATCGATATCTGTTCACCCACTCAAAAGTTATGGGGGTTGAAAGTGGGGAAGAAAAATTTAACTTGAATAAATATGTCCAAGTGATGTCTCAAATGATAGAGCACGACACGTATATTTAAAATCTGTTTATTAAATGAAAATTGGATAAGTTGTTCAAAAGTTATGAGGGTTGAAAGTGGGGAAAAATTACGACTTTATACAAATGTTCAAGTGGGGTATCAAATGAAAGGGTACGACACGAACATTTAAAATCGGTTTTTTTTAAATTTGCCTTTACTTCACTCTCGTTAGCTTCACAATATTTTACTATATACATATATGTACTTTGAATTCGGCAGTCAATTATTAAATCTACAGATATTTAGTTAGATATTTAATTATTATACAAATCAGAGTGGAGAGCAAGGTGCAATGCAATGCACCTACAACATCCAATTTCACGCACGCTGCAGCCTACACTGGAGGAGCGGCTTAATTGCTGATCTAAAGGTCGTTACGCACTGTAATGAGTTTGTGCAGACGGTGTTTGATTGGTACTTACTTGCCTAGTACGTAACACACGATATTGTACTAGGAATGTAGGTTTGTATTATTATAGATAATCTGCATGAGGATCTATCGTCACTCCGAAGGAATTTGGCACTTACAAATTTTGAGTGAATGAATGAGTATTTTTGTGTGCTACACAACATATCACCTGAGAAATAAATTTTTCCTACCTGTCCAATGCAATGTCTCTGCCTACCCCTCTCTAGGATTTTCAAGGCGCAAGTATACAGTATGAATTGAAAAAATGCTAAAGTTTTGGAGACAAGTTTTTGCCGTTCAGTTTGTTATGACAGAATTTGAGGTCAGATACGTGTGTATTATTGATCCATAACAGTTTTATGACAATAGCTTCTGTGAGGTACTGTTTACTTTGTCGGAGAAGTCCAATGTGCTACTGCTATTGACGAGACAGAACTGGAAGATGAAGAGAACCTTTACGAGATGTGACGAATCGTATATCACCTGATAATTAGGTCTTAGCCTCAGAAGAAGAAATTCTAAGTTTATTGGTAGGAAGTGCCTGCATAACACTTATATGCAATATAGCTAAATACAAATAGATTACTTAATATTATGGGCCCTAGGCCAAAGCGGAATATTATATCGAGGACAATTCATCGTTTATGCTGCCGCTCGTAACCAAAACCTCGCGCTGAAAACATTATGGAGACTTAGCGGTCGATTCTGAAGGACTGTGCCGGTATTACGTGTGCCAGTTAACTGGAAGTGAAACTAATGAATGAGCGTTGTTATAAATTGATACCTTTGACCCAATGGCATACATTACATACAATAAGAAATGGCACATTACAATAATGTTTCTAAATCATACTGTTATTTTCTTTTGAATAAAAATATATGTCTATAATTGTTTATGTCAAGTTATGTTATTTATATACAGGGAGTCACAAATTCCTGCAGTGGGAATTGAAGGGCCTATAGAGAAAGCCTTTATTAATGGAACAACATAGAGGAAATTAAGAATATCTTCATATAAAGTAATTAAACTACTCATCGAATTTCATGACCACTTGCTGTTTTCGATATCACTACAAATTCCGCCCATCCCTTGAGTAAACAATGAAGGAATTGACTTTTGAAATACTAACCTAAGAACGTCGATTACCAGCGACATCCACTTATGAATATTGTATTATACGAGTAATTGATTCACATTCGATGAACTAGATAGCAGCATCACACAAATATATCTCAATAAATTCACAATAAAACTTAATCATATCAACATGTTTTGGTTGTAGATTGGTGACGTGTAACCGTCAATCAGACGTCATAAACTAAACATAGATTGATTCACAGACAATCACAAGATAGTCATTGAAAAAAAATATAGTTAAAAAAATAAACTAAAGTATGGGCATTCCACACTTTGGCGCGAATAGACTAGAGATTAATGAGTAGCATGTAGGTAGAGATCAGTATGACGAACAGCATCAATATGACTTTTGACTTCGTGGAAGAATAATAATACTGAAATTTAATACTCTTAAATGGACTTAGTTATTGAAAATGGATTTCTACAGCAATAGCGAATATTACGAGATGATGTTATGTGTGGGGGCAGCTGATGGAAACCATGAGCAAGCACGTGAGCTTTATTGTGAGCGATTTATTGATAGGAGACCAGAGGCGGAACAACGTAGGTTGCCTTCCAGCAACTGTTTCCGGACGACCAAGCAATCGGGACCCAAATATGGAAGAGACAGTATTGAATCATTTCCGCATAAATCCATGAACGAGTACTACAATTCTTCAAAGCCGAGCTGCTACAATTCTTGGTGTCCCTAATCATATGAGTAGGGATTCTATGATCTAACGAACACGCCTATGCATTGCAGCTTCCTCTATGTGTTCCATTAATAAAGACTTTCTCTATAGGCCCTTCAATTCCCACTGCAGTACTTTGTGACTCCCTGTATATATATGACAAGTTTCTCGCGGTTTTATAGTTCGCGCGCTGTAAGAACCCATTTTGACAGATGTACTGAGGTGATTGATAGCGAGGGTCGGTTGCATATTAGCTCACAAAGAATCGAATTTCTCATTCGATTTTCTATTTTGTAGATTCTTATTAAATAAATATTACATATTTTCATATTATTTCTGATTTAGTTATACAGAGTAACCAATTCGTGCAGTGGAAATTGAAGGGAAGAAAGCCTTTATTAATGACACAACATAGAGGAAATTAAGAATATATGAATATAAAGGAATACTTATCGAATTTCATGGACACTTGCTGTTTTCGATATCAATACTAGACGCAGCCCATCCCTAAAGTAAACAATGAAGGAGGAATTGACTTTTGAAATACTAACCTAAGAACGACGATTACCAGCGACATCCACTTATGATTTTTGTATTTACCAATTTCTTTTATTTTTTTATCTATACTTATAATAAATCTGTAGAGAGGTCAATTCTGTACATGAAATATATTTTCAAAATAACTATCAGGGGGTGATTAGTGATCGATACTGATGCCAAAAAAGCAATCAGTAAAATTTTTGTCTGTCTGTCTGTCGGTCTGTCGGTCTGTATGTTCCTTATAGAAACAAAATCTACTCGACGAATTTTGACGAAACTTGGTACAATAATTCTTCTTACTCCTGGGCAGGTTATAGGATACTTTTCATCCCGCTACAATCAATAGGAGCAGAGTAGTGAAGGGAAATTTTGGGAAAACGGGAGATGTTCCTCCATTTTTAAGCTTCCGTCGCGTGTGCAGCCTTAATGGTTAAAATTAAATAGAAATCATATATAACGGAAATATTCTACATAAAATTGTCTAAAATATATCCCTCAACAGCATATGTCTGTCTGTTATGGTTGACTCACAATAACACCTGTAACTCCTAATAGCTTAGCAGTTCGGAGCATTCTGATTGTATTTGTTTACTAGAAACTAACTGACAGACATATCAACGCACAGCCCAAACGGCTAAACTTAGGCACTTGAAATTGAACGAACGTTGCTTAGGGTACCGCAGGGGATTCACTAAGAAAAAATTCCCACGGGACCGGGAATGAACAGGGAAAATGTTTACATACAGGAAATGTATGAAAAAATCTAAACCGCTCAAGTTGAAATAATAGGATGCAGGTACTACTAAACTACGTGAATGAAAATGCGGCGGCGTGTCCACAGTATACAATAAAAAACAATAAGCAGTTATAGAGCCAAAACGCTACTTATTGCAAAAACTTGATATTATTCAACGATTATTTATGTCAGCATCGCACTGCACATCACAATAAAACATAAATCATAACATAATTGACAAATAAGCATAGATCATACAATTATGTACAACGTACTACCTATGCCCATACTAACTGTACGTAGTATGTACATGCTAATTCCATGGCATAGATTCATTCATTCATCCATAATAAAAACCTAGCTATGGCCCTTGCACACTTTGTCAGAGAGAGGTAAAGATCGGAGAAATCAGTCCGAAGTAGGGTATGAAATTGTATGTAGGGTATGTTATGTTGTTCCAAGATCTTAGGAGGTATTCTCGATTCGAAGGGCGGAACTCAAAGGCGACGGTATCGTACTAAAACGAAACGAAACTGGACGATCCGAGAAACTAACCGTGTCAACTACGACACATGGAACTGTTGAAGTTAGTGTCGAGTTTCTCGGTTTGACATTAATAGGAGAGTTTATCATCTGTTGAATTCAGTGAGAAGAGTTTTATATGTTGATTTTTCAAGGTAAGTGGCGTTGATTTTTTTCGACGATGGTTATGATGCCGACTAGAAAAGTTAACGAAACTTTAACTAAAGTGAAAGAAAAAAAATGCGAAATGCGAGTCTCGTACGGAAAAACTTGTATAATCACATGCGAGTTTTTGACACTATCTCCTGTGTGAAACGATCGTACGAGAAACTCTTCTAATGTAAATGGCCTCTTAGCGTCGAAATGGACGTGATTCAGACTTATTACCTACTTTCATGTGAATGACATGTTGTTTGATTTGATGGCAGTGACAATTTTGACAAATCAAAGATAAGCAAATATGTAGGAAGTAAATAATAACCATAATTACGAAAAATAGGAAATTGCAATGAAAAAATGAATGAAACAAGCGTGACAATGTGGAAAAACTCATGGAAGACTAACATGTTCTAGAGAAGCTTCTAAGCTCGCTTATTAGTTCGTGGTTTTCAGCAAGAAATCATTGTGTTATGGATTGTGCTCTGCTTTCCACTATAACCTACTACGATTTTGAAAACGAGCTTTGTTTACAAAAAACAAGCCTTACAAAATATGTAACGATCCATGAAAAGACAGGTAAGTAAACTTAGATAAGTTCGCTAATACTATAGGTATAAGGGATAATACTATACCTATATAATAATATAGGTTAGTAGGTTCCGTCTACGGTCATACATTTAACAGTGATTGAAGAAATTTCTATCAATAAAACGGTAGATATTTGTACTTTTTTTTTAATTAACGACGGAGTGGTTCTTATCATGTTCATTAAGTTATATGTAGGTACACTATAATAAAGAGTGATTAATTACCACTGCTGCATGAAACACCCTGTATACGTAACTGCTTCTTAATGATTAAATTATATGAAACAATATATTTACAATATATTTATCGATCAATATTATCTTTATTCTTCGATTAAAATACAAAAAAGCACGAATATTGAATGAACATTTTCAGTCCGTTATTTCCGTTCTACATTTTTTTTTAATAATTTCAGTGGTGTTATCAATGTGTCAAAATCTTACAGCGCGCGGGCAACAGTAAGCTTGGTGAACATTTTAAATATTTGGCCCGTGCAATACGCTTTATTTCTCGACTTGTACATGAGCTAATCATAGGAGTCGATTTGCTTACACTCAAAATAGATGTTACATTTCAAGTGATATATATTTAATACAAAACACCTATTAGTCGAATAACCGAAATATAGAGCAACTTTGTATTCCGCCGTTAATTAATATACTACTACTTTCTGAGCTTACAGAAATTGAAACCACGCAATGATACAAGGTGCGGCCCTTCCCCTCCGTTTGGATTTGGGCAATTTAGTGGATTGACCTGAAATTTACGGCCGCCTAAGCATGCTAGGGTCGACGTTGGATACGTTGGTCAGCTCATCAAAATGCTTATTTCTTCTCATTAGTCTGAAAAAATATGCCTGTCCACATTATTCATGTCACGTTCAAGTAATACCTTGCACCGATTTAATATTCATAAGGTTCTGTAAAAGCAACTCGTCACTTTATCGAAATATGTTGTTACAAACATGAATTTTAGTGATCACGAGCTGAATGAAGTGCTGCTTTTGAATAATTCAACGACTTGATGGTATTTATTGTGTAAGATTAATGTTAGCTAGATCGAAAATTCTGCGAAAGAAAAATGCCAATCGTTGATGTGTACACTAATCACCCTAGGGTCATACGAAGAGCCGGATCCGGGCCTACTGCTGAAAACGAGGGTCGACACGCAGAATAATGTCAGAGAGTAGAAGCCGGCCATTCACCGATAACAAAGTGGACGACCGATGCTAGTTACCCGAATTTCAAATTTTCGTAAATCTACTAAACATCTTTAACTCTTGTTTATACTGTTTTAGCTTAATATTTGTCTTCTACTGAGATTGAAAATACATTTTGTAAAAAAAAATGCAATTACAGTATCAATCGTGTTTATTTTCCGAACACAGTATATTATACGTACGTATTGTTCGATTTTTTTGTGCAATAACATTAATAGTAGTTAGGGATATATTGCGGTATTAGTAGGTTTTCGATACACCTATTTTAGATGCACCTATTACTGTTCGTGTACCAGAAATCATAGCCTGTAGACACCGACCCGACGCCACCGCCTCCACGCTTTGCGGAGGAAGTTTCCCGTTGAAATATAATAAGCAAATCGAGACCGTCTCATGAATGAAAAGCGAGCATAGTTGCAGCGCGTTTACCTTAACAATATTAAAATGAACTCCATCTTATGACCCTCGTTATAGAACTTTAAATCGTGTGGCATAACTGTTGGCTGTTGCACAGACAGACATAATATATTTCGATTTACCCTGCACATAGGCAGTCGTGCCGCTGCTGTGCTTATTAGTGCTGTTGAATTGTTTACCTCACCTCGACCGCAGGCAAGATGTATTTGAACTGGGCAGGGTAGTTGACTGTACGTGGACCGAACTAACTGATCGATAACGAACCTTTGCAGGGCACCTCGCCCGTTGGCAAGCGTAATTAGATTCACTTTTCAATATTATCATTTTGATAATTGAAATATTCATTATTTACGTCGTCGTTCGATAATGAAGATTACGCCCAGCGTTATTTTTATAAGGGATAATTTTAAATGGAGATCGAGTGGTCGGCCAATTTCAACAGTAAATTGGATTTAAACTTTCAAGCGAAGAAGTTACAGAAAGGCGAATAATTTGGAGAGCCCCGAAATTAAATTGTACGGTTCTTTTCTGGTAGATAAAAGGATTATGGAGATTTCGTTTGGTCAAGACATTTTCAGAAGTCTACATTGTAATTGGTCATAATTTCAGGCATAACAAAATTAATATGAATGTTATAACGTGGTTTTGAATGTGCATCAACATTTCCTTATTCCTTACTGAGATGGATGGTAGGTACCTTTGCAGACAATATATTTGTACCTTAACGCTCAATATTTGCGTCCTACAACGTTCGCTAGATATTTCTACTAATTGTATTTTTTTAAACTTCTTCCAAACATTGAACTATTGATCTGATTCTCAAAATAACCAATAGAAATAACGTAGCGAAGATATTATTGTGCGAGAACTCAATTCTATATTATTGAACATGATCCAGACACTCAACAATTCCAACAATTCGAAATAAGTTATCAAAATGGCTGCCACGGTTACGCTCGGTTCGGCCTGGGAATGAAAAGTTCACGTTGGCATTTTATGGCAACTATCGACCAACAAAATTGTCTATATTTCGTAACTAAAATGATTTTAGCTTTGTAACCCTATCGGCGACACACATCGCCCGTTCGGCGTAAAAATAATAAAACTCCTATTGTTTTGAGTGTCCACGAAATGGGTACCGACCCAAACAGTAAAAAAAAGTTTATTTTAGTTCACTTCCGTTACATTTTATGCATTGCACTAGAATATATTATTCGAGTTTACAGAAGTAGGCTTTGAGACCGAATAGGAAGATGGCGGGCGGTTGTAAGGGCTTTATGCCATTTACCATCTACCTTTTCAATATTTTATAATTAATTTTATACATTCAAAATGAATAGCAGTAGTGTAATAATTTACATTGATTTTTGTACATAGAGGAATCCAACGGGAAATGTTTTAAATTCTATTGGATCTTTTTATCGCTATATTTCCACTTAGTTTCGGAACTTTATGTTTCTTGGACTTCTAAGGACAAATGAATTTCTTTTATTTTTAAATGTCTTTGTTTTCTATAAAACTAACATTACAAAACAACAAGCCGTCGGACTGTCCCGTTAAGAGTACACTGTGGACATATTTAAAATAGTTATGGAATATAGATAATTTTCCATATGATCTTTTAAAACTCTTGAATTATACCTATGAATGTCAAAGCAAGAAATATGGTTTGAAATGGGAATACTTTCGATATATGAAGGCGTTGGACGCAAGATCGAATGTTGAAATTAATTACCATGGGTGTATGTCATGTATATTTCTCTCTATCATCCTGCATCGCTACGAGGGGAGAAGCAAACACAAATAGTTTGTGTTGATCCTTTATTGAACTAGTGGAGAAGTAATATAGTTTTCTTCTAACCAATATTATGATCGATCACGTCCTTGGTGCTAAATAAATACCTGCTGTTCGAGGAAAATTAAGTTGTAAGCAGAGGCCCGTGTGGTCACCCGTATGGTGACGGAGAATAGAATACATATGTCACCACCCCCAGCCTAACTTTTCACGCCGGGGTAGTCGTAAGAGGCTACCGAGGTAGCTCTCCAGAGGACGGGCGCTCTCTGTGAGTTATACCACAACACCACTGCGATCGCCAACCCCCCCATGCCAAGCGTGGGGATTATTGGCATATCCCCCAAATGATCGTGGAAATCATTGGGGGAGGCCCTCGTCCGTTATATGGCTGATGATGATGAGCAGAGGGCAGAATATTCAAGGAACAATAGATACAAATTGCGGAAATAATTTTTTCGACTAATTATCAAGATGGTGAATATGTGACCACTTTTTAAAGATATATTTCATTCTTGCGTTTCCCAAATTGATTTCTGTCTGTTTGGTTTTTCTTCTGCCTAGCGTGTATATATATTAACCGGATGGACAAACAGCTAACGCGGAAAGATCCATTTCTGTCTATTCATGTCTACAACACACAACATAAGATACCAAACTTGTGTCTTGAATTAATCTAGTACTTGCTATTTATTACTTTTAAAGATATTTTAAAGTTCACACAGTAACTAATATGTAGTTTCTCATACAAACATAGCACAGTGTCACCAGGGATGCATAACATAACAGAAACTTGCAAAGTTGTGACGAGAAAGTTTGAGAACGAGTCGGCTGACTGCCTAGTTGCAAATAGCCATAAGGGAAAGTCCCAGCTGAGTGCAGAAGTTAAACTTGTCTGTTGTGTCCTAAGCCTTTGTGTAAATCTTTATGCTCTTGTGGACAAGTAATATCGCCATTGTAGAAACTTTGTAATGGAATATACCGTGTGCTACATCGGTATATGAATGCTGTGTTTGCTGCTCGTGTGATAACAGATTATGTTATATGCATTAAATGCGCTCGCGCAAATCCAAATAGTTAGGTCATTGACAAAAATTTGGACATGTTCCCTACGTAACTTCTGGCTTGACAATTGGGATTTACATAATATTCTGACTTTCGCGATTGTAAACGTGATATGATACTCTATTGCCCAATAAGACCTGTTGCACCTTGTATAATCTTATGTGGCTTTTTCGATCATAAATTAAAACACTACAATAAGTTAATGGAACGGTAACTTCATAAATGCGAAAATTTGGACAGATGCTTGGGCGTTTGTTATTCTATCACGCAAAAACTGAATGGATTTTAATGAAACTATACAATAATAGAATATAGCGTACATACATCACACATACGCTATATTGTATGCTGAATATTCCACGGGAACGGCTTTAATTTATCCGAAATTAACATTGCCGGGGTACATCTATTGTATTATAAACGTAAACTATCTCAAATTCGTTGGATAAATATTGTCACATTCCTATGGAATGCAACAGAAAATAAAACTAGTGAGAGAAAGTAAATTCATGTCGATTGAATTTCGAGAGGCACCAACTGTAACGAATTCGTCGAATAAAAAAAATGGACGCAAAAAATGTCCTATCAAATTTCACTCCATTTGATAGATGCAACATGGCGAAGGTAATGCGCAGTGTTGATCCACTATGTCACGGGACTGGTATAAAATAGGCTTCTACCTACTATTCCACGATCAATATTTATGTACCTTTTCGTAGTCAAGACCCAAGGGTTGGTACACGCTTAGTACATCAGGTCAGGAACTTGGCAAACTCCGATTGCAGATACAAGTACCTAACCATTACTCCACAGACGCCTTTGCTGACGTAATAAATTCATGTTTTGTGTTATGCTCCCATCGTGTAACAGGACACTGTGTATTTAGGATAGCTATGATAGGAGCTCTGGATGAAGTTATAACTAGGAACTCGATAGGTGGGAGTTACCGCACCCTCGATCACACTGCGCTTGCGGTCGACTGCCGCGGGGCGGTGGCGTGATGTGGGCACTTTCATGTTTCACCACAGCACGGTTTGGCAACGGCACTATTACTTCGATGGCCTTCTGTGTGTGATATGTGCTTTCATGTCATTAATTTTTGTATTTACGCGTGATGAGAAATGTTCGTAGTTACTTAGTTTATTACTATGCGGGGTCCTATGTAGAAGGCTATACTGTCTCTAACAAGTATCACAGAGTTGGGAATGTGGGTGGGATTATCCTAGTATGATGAAAATAAAAACAGAAAATTGAAATGTAATGAAAATTTATCATATAGGTATGGCGTCCAAATTCAAATTGTCCATTAAAACCTGCACATGAATGGTGAAATAGGTCCATACTATATTGCACAGTTTCTAACACAGTGCTCAA